>PITA01000784.1:0-236677 GCA_004023965.1 Spilogale gracilis | reverse complement strand
AAGAAGATGAACACATCAAAAAATGGGCAAGAGACATGAAGAGGCACTTCTCCGTAGAAGATATACAAACGGCTAACAGACACATGAAAAAATGTTCAGCGTCACTAGCTATCAGGGAAATTCAAATCAAAACCACACTGAGATACCACCTTACACCAGTCAGAATGGCCAAAATTAACAAGACAGAAAACAACAAGTGCTGGAGAGGCTGCGGAGAAAGGGGAACCCTCTTACACTGTTGGTGGGAATGTAAACTGGTGCAGCTGCTTTGGAAAACAGTGTGGAGATTCCTTAAAAAATTAAAGATAGGGTTAATGATTCTTTTTACATCATTGTTTAACTTATATTGTCAATGAAGCTGATAGACGTCTTGAAAAAGGAAGTATGTTATCAAAAATGTAATCTCCTTTATAGAAAAAGAACTGAGAGAGTGAATTGATAGCCACGGAATTCACTTATCTTGTAGACATCTCTCAGAAATAGCTGGCCCTACTGAATAGCAGGATAATAATACCTGTCCTTGATAGATTGTTGTGCTCTCTTATGGGATATAGCAAAAGTTTTTAACCAACAACCAATTCTCCTACAGCTAGGATAGATGGATTTGGGAACCAAGAGGAGGAAGTAGGGGTGGAATCTTTCACTATTACCCCTAATGATCCGTCTGCAAAATGTTTGCTCACTATCCCAGTGACACTGGGCTCTGGCATAGAGGTCTTAGTACCCAAGGAAATAATATTTCCATTAGAAGTAAATCACAGATTCCCTTGAATTAAAAGCTGAGAGTGTCACATGGCTAACTTAGGCTTCTCATGCCACTGGATAACAGTTCAAAAACAAAGTATTACATGTCTTATGGGGTGAATCCTCCTGACTACTAAGGCAAAGTAAGGTTGCCATGAGATAAAGGGTAAGGGAATAGTATGCACTGATTCTTTTTTTTTTTTTTTTTGTATGCACTGATTCTTGAGGCTATAATAGATCACCTCCTAATACTACTTGAATAGTGGTGAAAATTATAAAAACCCAAATATGCCAGACCATTAAGGGCTCTGATCCTTCAGGACTGTTGTTTTGAATCCCTTTGGGTGAAGACCAGCTGAAGGCAAAGGGAATATGGAACAAGTAGTAGAGGAGGAAAATCATAACATCAACCCTTGCCTGGTGACTGGTGATATGGACAAGGATTAGTTTCTTCTTTCCTAAGTCAGATATGTTTCTATACATTTTAACTAAGTTCCATTTTCTCTCCAGGTCTCTTTTCTCCATTATTTTATATAGACTTTAAATTAATCCAGTGATTAACTTTATAACTTAGTCTATGGATTACAGAATATTGAGATGGGATGGTGATTGAAAATAGAAAAGGAATACATATCATTTTGGGATTCTGACTTGGAACTGGAAGCAGTTACTAATGAGACTGAGTTGACCATTCTGGCAAAGAAGGTGAATATATTTTCCATTGTCCTAGGGCTTGCTCATCATATTAATTAGAATCATTTCTTTTCTTTTAAGATTCTTCTCCTGTTTCTCCTGCCTTCTTTTCCTCTCTTGCTTCCTTCCACTTCGGGAAGGTTTGAGTATGGGAAGAAGGGGTAAAATGTAGAGTTGAGCAGAAGCTTGTTATTCTTTTTGTGCCCAATATTTGAACTCTTTTTCTGTATTTGTAGAATCCCTCACTTTTTTTTTAAAGATTTTGTTTATTTGACACAGAGAAACACAGCCAGAGAGGGAACACAAGCAGGGGGAGTGAGAGAGGGAGAAGCAGGCTTCCTGCCGAGCAGGGAGCCCGATGTGGGACCCGATCCCAGGTTTCCGGGATCACGACCTGAGCTGAAGGAGGTCTCCCAACCAACTGAGCCACCCAGGCGCCCCAGAATCCCTCATTTTATGAGGTGGAGCCTAACACCAACTAAGCTGAAAATGTGAAATGTTGTCGTTTTTTTTTCAGATTCCCTGCACCTACATGAGAGCTATCAATCAGATGCTTCTGCCAATTCAAAGTCTTGGGAGGTAGCAACACAACGACACAAGTGTCATGGTGGCAGATGCCAACTAAAGCCATTTCCTGAAACAACAAGGGGAGTAGTTCTAGCGGAACCCTCCTGGCCCAGCTAGTGACAGGTCCTGTGTCCAGATATTTGTCTGCCATCAGCTATTTCATGTGCAGTGTTATCTTCCATGGAGCAGTGCTATGGATGATTTGGGGTGCTGTTTCCTGGCTGGGTGGTCCCAAAGCAATGGTGGGCTACAGCCCATTGTACCAGCTTGTAAAAAGTGACTGCTAAGTTGCCAGAATTTTGTGAGCCAATCATCAACCATTAAATGTAATGCTTAATATTAAATTACATAAATTTATAACTAAATTTTATATAAATCAAAAGTAAGTACTGAAAACTCATTACTTCTTAATTATTTTTGTATATTTTGCTGTTATCTATGGACTTAAGGTTATTTACATCTATTATATTTGCATGATACATATCTTCCCAATTCCATGTTCAATGACAACATATGAGGAGCTTGAAATCAGCCACAATGGGAATATTTACACCATGGAAACTGGCAAACACCACAAAGTGGACTTGATTTATTGTTTGTTGACTGTCTAGAATTTAAGTTATGGAAGAATGCTAATAATAGAGATTAAATTTAAAAGTATGTTATGTCTATAATCATTACTTGTAAGTAGCACAGAAATTAAGAAACACTTTCACTGCTCAAAAGCCTCATTCTCTGATCTTACCAGAGATTCTGAGAGCAACCTATTATCCTTTTCAAAAATCTTTTACTGGAGTGTCTGGGTGGCTCAATTGGTTAAGCAACTGCCTTCCGCTCAGGTCATGATCCTGGAAACCCAGGATCAAGCCCTGCGTGGGGCTCCCTGCTCGGCGGGAAGCCTGCTTCTCCCTCTCTCACTCCCCCTGCTTGTGTTCCCTCTCTCACTGTGTTTCTCTCTGTCAAATAAATAAATAAAATCTTTTAAAAAAATCTTTTACTGAGTCAATCAGGTAGCATATGATTCTGAGGACTAAGAAAGCTGGTAGATGCGGGGCACCTGGGTGGCTCAGTTGGTTAGGCAACTGCCTTTGGCTCAGGTCATGATCCCGGAGACCCGGGATCGAGCCCCACATCCGGCTCCCTGCTCGGCGGGAAGTCTGCTTCTCCCTCTCACTCCCCCTGCTTGTGTTCCCTCTCTGGATGTGTTTCTCTCTGTCGAATAAATAAAATCTTTAAAAAAAAAAAAAAAAAGAAAGAAAGCTGGTAGATGCATTATACTATCTGCCATGAGACGGTAACTTTTCAGTAACATGTGTAACAAAAATCTCTATCATGAGCCCACAATGTTCAAGGGAAGGCAAGATTCTGCCTTTTATTCTGAAGCTTAGCCTCAACAAGAATATTCCAACCCTTTGAATAACAGTCCAATTCCTATTTTAAATTGTTCATCTTTTTAGGGGTGCCTGGCTGGTTCAGTCAGTGGAGCATGCAACTCTTGATCTCAGGGTTATGAGTTCAAGCTCCACAGTGGGTGTGGAGATTACTTAAAAATAAAATCTTTAAAAATAAAATAAAATAGTTCATCTTTCTATGCAACCCATTTAACTGCAACATCTCTTCTACATATTATAACATATACCTACTGTCCCCAAGTGTAGATTTATATTCTGATGTGGCATTGTTTTGCATATTTTTGAGGAACTAAGCTACACATTAAAAGTAACATTTATTAAGTACCTACTATCTGCAAAACTGTGGCAGAAGCTATTAGAGAATAAATAGGGCTTTTTAGACTGAAAGAACTTTAGCATTCAATACTAGAGAGGACATATAAACAATGACTGCCAAAACAGAATGTGTTAGGAAACGTGAAAGAGGTTCAAATTGCTATGAAATCTATCAATTTCAGCAAGATAACAACTAAGCAATCATACCATGTATAACAAACCACACTTGATAACAAGTGTCATCCAAATAAAAGTCTTAATTGTTTTTGTTTTTTTCAAAATGAGAAGAAGACAAATAGGTGCCTAGGAGCCAGACAGACAGACTTGAGATGACACCCAGCAACTTGCTTCCTATATGTTATCACTTAAAAGTTCAATCAGGGAAGCAGAACCAGTAAGGTGTAGTGTAATTCATTATAGAGATCAGAACTTACACAATTGTGGGAGAAAATGTGATAGTAAAGATCTATAAAGGGGAATAGCACTGGAGGATCAGAGAGAGTCACTATCCTGGGAGCATGAACAGGATAAAGTCCTTGTGATGGGCTTGGAGTCACTGCAGCCCAGCAGAGCTGTTGCTAAGAACAGCTGGATGGGAAGTGATGGGAAGCAAGCACACCTGCTTGTGGTAACACAGCATGTTGGCTTTACCTTGTCTCTCATGGCCTGTAATCTGGCCCAGGACTAAGAGCAACTGAAGGAGGAGATTGGCAGGAGCTGAGGTTCCTGCTGCCTCAAGCCAGCAGGATGAGCCAGGAGATCAGCAACAGCGTGCTTTGAGGGTAATGGCTGCTGCTTCACTTCTACATTCCAGATCTTGCACAGATTTCTCTCGTAGCCAACTTTAAATGGGAACCATACAAGTCAGGAAGTTTGGGGAATTCCAGCTTTGCTAAACTGACCCAGCATAAAGCCACCATACTATGTTACCTTAAGAAGAGACTAAGTTTCTTAACTTCAGTTTCTTCATTAGAAGAGGGAATAATAGCACTCACGTGGAGAGTTATTGTAGCTGTAGTTGTAGCCTATAATATTATTTATCCCAATAAAGGAAACAAATTCCTTTATTGTTTTTAAGAGAGAGAGAGAGAGAGAGCGCGCTAGAGAGAGAGCATGCATGCACACGCCTGTGTGGGGTGGGGGAGGGGCAGATGGGGGAGAGAGAATCTTAAGCAGGTTCCATGCCCCGTGTGGACCTCCATCTCATGACCCTGAGATTGTGACCTGAGCCAAAATCCAGAGTTGGACACTTAACCAACTGGGCCACTCAGGTGCCCCAAAACAAATTCCTGTAAAGCCTTTAAGGCCAATTTTATGGTATTTCCCTCTTTTTTCCAAATTATCTTTTTTGATAAGATTATCAGTATGATTTGCTATTTTTAAAAGAGATTACATTTAATTTTTTTGAAATATAGTTTAACATTGTGTTTAGTGTATCCATTCCCTTAGCTATAAATGATTTTTAATATTATTGAAAGCAAAACTTATGTGTAGTTAACATTTATATTTACAGTCTAAAATTTGAAAATAGACATATGTTGTTTGGGTACTATGAATCCTCTGTAATCACCAACAGCCTGGCCCTCAACCCATACCGTTTAGAATCTTTAGATTCCTCTAAAAGTTCTGTGATCCTCTATTTTTATTTTTATTTTTTTACTTTTTTTTTTTTAAGTAACCTCTATACCTAACATAGGGCTCAAACTCAAAACTCTGGGGTCAGGGTAGTGTAGGATACTTTATGAGCTGAGCTATCTAGGTACCTTATGGTCCTCTATTTTTATATTCTTTCTACTTTGAGGCCCATGGGGCCAATGTCCACAATGAAATCAATGTTCTCAGATCTTAGGATTGCCAGACTTAGCAATAAAAATACAGAATGTCCAATAAAATGTGAATTTAAGATAAACAATGGATAAATTTTTTAAAAGATTTTTATTTATTTGACAGAGAGAAACACAGTGAGAGAGGGAACACAAGCAGGGGGAGTCAGAGAGGGAGAAGCAGGCCTCCCTCAGAGTAGGGAGCGCAATGTGGGGAACGGCCTGGTACTCTGGGATCATGACCTGAGCTGAAGGCAGACGCTTAACGACTGAGCCACCCAGGCGCCCCTAACAATGGATAATTTTTTAACATAAGTATGTGCAATGCAAAATTTGGGACAAACTTATACCCCCCCAATTATTCACTATTCAACAGAAATTTTAATATAACTGAGCACCCTGTTTTTTTTATGGCAACGACTCTGACTCTTCATTCCTTCCAAGACATGTAGTCTCACTAATTAAGGAATCTCTTCCACAGTCATAGTTTCTCATACTATTTTTGCCAACAATTTCCATAGCAGTTCATTTTACACTTAATATATTCCAAGATGAAACATGACCTTGACCTCTAAAATGGCTACCCTTTCCATCAAGTCACCTCAGTCAGCATTATTGACATTGCTGCTACAACCTCTACCCTGACCCCCATCTGCTAGGTAGCCTCTTTAACTACCGTATTCTTTGATTCTGTTTGAATTCTACTCATCTTCCTAAAACACTACTGTTTCACTGTTGCATGCTGCTCAAGAACTTATAACTGCTTGTTACTGTCTATTATATTAAGTAATATAAGTAGTATAAAATCTTTTGTTCTTTGAAGGATAATGTTAAGGAAATGAAAAGACAAGTGTCAGTGTTTTCTTTTTTCTTTTCTTTTTTTTTTAAAGATTTGATTTATTTATTTGACAGAGAGAGAGAGATCACAAGTAGACAGAGAGATGGGCGCCTGGGTGGCTCAGTTGGTTAAGCAACTGCCTTCGGCTCAGGTCTTGATCCCGGAGATCCAGGATCAAGTCCCACATCGGGCTCCCTGCTTGGCGAGAAGTCTGCTTCTCCCTCTCTCACTCCCCTTGCTTGTGTTCCCTCTCTGGTTGTGTTTCTCTCTGTCAAATAAATAAAATATTAAAACAAACAAACAAACAAAAACAAGTAGGCAGAGAGAGAGAAGGAAACAGGCTCCCTGCTGAGCAGAGAGCCCAATGCGGGCCTTGATCCCAGGATCCTGAGATCATGACCTAAGAAAAGGCAGAGGCTTAACCTACTGAGCCACCCAGGCACCCAAGTGACAGTGCTTTCAAGAAAACAATAGATAATCAGATTACTATTACATCCACTTTAAAAATAAAGTCATGGTTCAAGACCTTAAAATAAAGAAAACTGCAGTCTCAATGGCTTCCCCCAGTGAATTCTACTAAATATTTATGGAAAAAAATAGTACAAACTCTATACAAACTGTTACAGATAATAAAAAAGGAGAGAGGTCAGCATTATCCTGATACCAAAAAGAGACAAAGACATTAGAGAAAAGACATTATAGATCAATGTGCCTCATGAACACACACAAAAAATCCTCAACAAAATATTAGCAAATTTACATCCAGCAGTATGTAAAGCAGATCCAGACCAAGGGAGCTTTACCTCACAAATGCATGTTTTTTCAGAATTTAAAAATCAATCAATATACTTCAACATGTCAACAGACTAGAGAAGAAAAACTGTATGGTCATCTCAATAGATATAGAAAAAGGCTCTTAAAAATTCAACTATGCATAATTTTTAAAAACCTCTCAGCATGCTAGGAATATAAGGAATGTTCCTCATGTTCCTGCACCTAAGAAAAAATGTCTATGGAAAACCTACAATTAACAGCAGAGTTAATGGTGAAGGATCAAATGCTCTCCCTAAAGATACAAAACAAGATAAGGATGTCCATTTTCACCACTTCTATTCTCAACATCACATTGGAGCTCCTAGCAGGTGCAATAAGGCATGAAAATAAATTAAAGGCATACAGATTGGGAAGGAAAAAATAAAAATTAGCTCTATATACAGAAGATATGATGTCTACATAGAAAAATTCCAAATATAGGGGCACCTGGGTGGCTCAGTTGGTTAAGCGACTGCCTTGGGCTCAGGTCATGATCCCAGAGACCCGGGATCAAGTCCCACATTGGGCTCCCTGCTCAGCGGGAAGCCTGCTTCTCCCTCTCTCACTCCCCCCTGCTTGTGTCCCCTCTCTGGCTGTGTTTCTCTCTGTCAAATAAATAAAATCTTTAAAAAAAAAAAAAGAAAAATTCCAAATATAATCTATAAAAAATCTCCTAGAACTAATTAGTGAGTTTAGCAAGGTAATAGGATATAAGGTCAATATGCAAAATCAATTGTATTTTTACATAC
Organism: Spilogale gracilis; assembly: GCA_004023965.1. Classification (NCBI taxonomy): domain Eukaryota; kingdom Metazoa; phylum Chordata; class Mammalia; order Carnivora; family Mephitidae; genus Spilogale; species Spilogale gracilis. The sequence continues at coordinate 228,723 of PITA01000784.1, read as the reverse complement.
TCACAATGAACAATTAGAAAGCAGACTTTTCTAAAGTATTATTTAAAAGAGCATCAAAAAGCATAAACTATTTAGATATAAATCTAATAAAATATGTATAAAATCTTCCTGCTTAACTATAAAACAGTGATGAAAGAAATCTAAGGAGACAAATAAAAGTAGAGATATGAGGCGCCTGGGTGGCTTAGAGGGTTAAGCCTCTGCCTTCAGCTCAGGTCATGATCTCAGGGTCCTGGGATAGAGTCCTATGTCGGCTCCCTGCTCCGCGGGGAGCCTGCTTCCCTCTCTCTCTCTGCCTGCCTCTCTGCCTACTTGTGATCTCTCTCTGTCAAATAAATAAATAAAATCTTAAAAAAAAAAGTAGAGATATGTCACACCCAAGGATTGGAAAACTCAATATTGTTATTTCTCTTGGAATTGATCATAGATTCAATATGATTCCAATCAAAATCCAGCAGGCTTTTTTGTAGAAATCAATAAGCAGATTCCAAAATTTGTGTGGAAAAAGAAAACACAATGGAATTGCCAAAATGAGTTTGAAAAACAAGAACAAAGTTAGAAGACTCATACTTCCTGATTTTAAGACTTACTTTTATAAAGCTGCAGTAAACAAGACTGTGTTAGTATTGGTAAAGGTTAGACAAATAGATCAATGTGTCATAGAAGGTCCAGAAGTAGACCCAAGTATATAACAATTGAATTTTGACAAGAGTGGAAAGAAAATTCAATAGAGATGGTTTTGTCAACAAATAGGGCAAAATAATTGAATATCTATGTGCAAAACCCCCACAACTTAATTAATATCTCAGACAGTATATAAAAATTGGCACTTGAGGCGGCTGGGTGGCTCAGTTGGTTAAGCGACTGCCTTGGGCTCAGGTCATGATCCCAGAGACCCGGGATCAAGTCCCACATCGGGCTCCCTGCTCAGCGGGAAGCCTGCTTCTCCCTCTCTCACTCCCCCTGCTTGTGTCCCCTCTCTGGCTGTGTTTCTCTCTGTCAAATAAATAAAATCTTAAAAAAAATTGGCACAAAATGCATCACAAACCTAAATGTAAAATCTAAAATTATAAAACTATTAAAGCAAATATAGATGAAAATCTTTGTGAGCTTGGTTAAGGAATAAATTCTTAGATACAACACCATAAGTTACAATCCATAAAAGAAAAATTGGACTTAAAATTTAAAACTTCTCTTCCCTGAAAGACACTCTTTGTGAACACAAAATGTTCATGGAAATATTTGCAAATACATATCTAATAAAGGACCTGTATCCAGAATATGAAGAGCTCTCAAACTCAATAAGAAGAAAACAAAACACCTCTATAAAAGATGGGCAAGCGATTTGAATTTATACTTCACTAATAAATATATATACATGGCAAATAGGCACATGAAAAGATGCTTAACATCATTAGTCATTAAGTAAATGCAAATTAAAACCACAATCACATACCGCTACACACCTGTTAAAATGTCTAAAATAACTCATAACACTGGAGCTCCTGGCTAGCTTAGTCAGTAGAGCATATGACTCTTGATCTTGAGGTTGTAAGTTTGAGCTCACACTGGGTACAGGGATAACTTTAAAACAATAAAATCTTTTAAAAATATATTAAAAATAAAATAACTCATAACACCACATGTAAAAAAAGGCGGGAAGCAACTGAGGCTGCCACACAATGCAGGTGGAAATGCAATGGCATATGGTTATGATGGAAGACAGTTTGACAGCTTCTTATAAAGAAAACATACACATATCATATAACCCGGCCGTTCTACACTTTGATAGTTACTCAAGAGAAATAAAAGCATATATCTATACAAAATCAGCCTATAAATCTTTTTTTAAAGATTTTATTTATTTATTTGACAGAGAAACACAGCAAGAGAGGGAACACAAGCAGGGGGAGTAGAGAGGGAGAAGAGGGAGAAGCAGGCTTCCTGCCAAGCAGGGAGCCCAATGCGGGGCTTGATCCCGGGTCTCCGGGATCATGACCTGAGCCAAATGCAGTCGCTTAACCAACTGAGCCACCCAAGCACCCCCAGCCTATAAATCTTTATAGAGCCTTTATTCATAATCTCCAAAAGCTGGAAACAAAATGTCCATCACCTGGTAAATGGGTAGACAAAATGTGATATATTCATATAACTAAATATTATTCTCAATAAGAAGGAATGAACTACTGATATATGCATCAACATAGGTGAATCTCAAAAACATTTACTTGGTAGAAGCTAAATGAAAAAAGACAAACTGAATGATTCTATTTGTATGACATTCCAGAAAAGACAAAACTGTAGTGAGACAAAGTAAATCAGTGGTTGCCTAGGATCATGGGCAAGTATAATGACTACAAAGGGGAAGAGGGAAAATTGTTGAGGTTAGGGCAGTCTTTATATCTTCAGTGTGGTGTGGTTACATGCATAAATTTGTCAAAACTCATCGAATTGTTCAGTACTTTGGAGTTGTAGAGTTTAAACCTCCACATTTCAAATCATGTGTCCTCTTTTCTCTTATTGTTTTAAATGTGCTCAATCTTCTCAATACTTCATGAAGCATGTGGCATTTGTAGAAGGTGTTCCAAGTAGAGCCAAAGGACCACAGGCTATGGATCACTCTAAAGTACGAGATAGCAACTCCTTAAAACAAGACAAGAAATGTTCCAGAGGAAAATGTGAAGCCACATTTGCTCCCAGAGATTTTTCTAAAGAGCTGCTAACAACGGATATGATTCAAGAAAAACTAAGGTACAAACTAGTGGGAAGATAGGGAATGGCCCCCTACGTCTTCTTAAGAGGGAAGTGTTTACAGGTAGGCTAACCATAATGAATTCTGGCCTGGATTCTGATATTTCTGGGGGGGTCAAAAGATGACGGTAAGATAACTATTGTCATCGAGGGGTTTGAGGGTATCTTATAACTGTTGCTATTAAAAGAGCTCTTTCAGATTCACTTTAGAGTCCCTGAAAGCAAAGATGTGCTAGGCAGCCCATAAGGTTTTTATTTAATTTTCTAAGTAGTGGCTTATGTGCTTGGGGTCCCCGAATGGTTACATCATGTGCATAACAGCTGTAAATCTGAATAAAAAAAAAAAACCCTTATGCCAGTAAAAACAAAACAATTACAGAATTACATTATTTGGTTATAATTGCATGCATGAAGCACATGCTAAAGCCAGGCTCTGAATGCTTTTCAAGAGCCATGTGAAAGAGATGCCATTATTACTTCCATTGTGCATTTGAGAAAAATGAGACTTAAGAAAATAAGCCCAAGGTCACAGAACTAGAAGCAGGTAGTATAAAGATTTGAACTAAATTTTCAATGACACCATGCTCCATACTACCATTATTTATTCAACAAATATTCTTGACTATCTATCACATACCAGATACTTGTCTAATAAAAAGTAAATAAAGTAAAGAAGTAACAACCATAAAGTTTTAAATCCCATGTTCTTCAGTATACTTTAAGAAGGCACTGTAACTTATTTATAGAACTTCAGTAGTGATCTCGTCTTATTTTAAGATAAAAATAAAATGCTTGACAAAGTTATGAAAATCTATTAAAAATATAGAATACATCTCCGGTTAAATGCTTCCCAAAAGATTGTTTATACTCCTTTTCACAGAATCTTGTTATCCTAATCGAGAATGTTATTTTCCACTTGCAACTAGAGATAAACTCTAATCCTTAAATTTGCCATTTAAACTCTTATATTTCCAAAATAATTATTCATATAACTATTCAGAAATATGAAAGAAAAAGAAAGAATAACAACTATTTTCATTCAAAGAAAGGTGCAATTTATTCCAATATACAATGTAGCATTATCTGTTCTCCTATTATTATATTTAACTGGAATGATCACTTAAAATTTTGCATAATATAAAACTATGCTGAAAGATTCTGATAACATTCCAATGTAAAGGGTTTTTTAAAGATCATCTCAGGAGTCATGTCAAATATGTTCAAATCTAACCACGTCTTTATAACTATTCTTAAAATCTTTAGTAAAAAAAGGTAAGTTAAAAGAAAAAGCCTAAGACAAATAAAATTAGAGTGTCTTTATGACGTTTGTGTTAATGGAAGGATAGTAAAGGCTGAGCTAAAGATTTAAGTCTGTTACTTTATGACATGTGCTCCCCCTACCCTCTGCCATTACTGGACAGGATGTTTGCTTGCAAAATGACTACTTTCCTATAGCCGCTCTTGATTTTAATATAACAGACTATGATTATGACTCAATTTGAACATTAGTCACCATGGAATGTCATAGTTTCTACAAATAGACAAATATTGATCATAGCAACTTTTAGAAACAGAATAACAGCAAAATAAAATTAAAATTAACTTAGAAGTATTAGTTTTTAAATGCTTTTAGGTTTCTAAAAACATATTAATCATTGGTTAAAATACCTCACAAATGTCTAGAATTAGATTTTCATTTATGTCCACTTTGTTACGAAATAATTTAAGGCAAACTTCCAAACTATAATATATATGGAATATTGTTTTCTTTCTATTATAATTGGTAAATGTAAAATCAGCATTTCCAGTATGTGCTGTTGGCAGATTTTTGTAAAGAATACATATTGTCTATAAAAATTTTTAAAACTGGGGTGCCTGGATGGCTCAGTTAGTTAAGTGTCTGCCTTCAGCTCAGGTCATGATCCCAAGGTCCTGCGATCAAGCCCCAGATGGAGCCAAGGTCAGGCTCTCTGCTCAGCAGGGAGTTTGTTTCTCCCTCTCAGTTCCTCTGACCATTTGCTTTTCTCTCTCACACACACACACTCATTCTCTCTCAAATAAATAAAATCTTTTTAAAAATTTCTAAGACAAAATATGTATCTCTAATCCATACCATTGTCTTATAAAATTCATTTTAATTCACAAAAATTTTAATTAAATTACTATTTTAAGAGTGCCTGGGTGGCTCAGCGGTTAAGCCTCTGCCTTCAGTTCAGGTCATGATCCCAGAGTACTGGGATCGAGCCCCGCATAGGCTGCCTGCTCGGAGGGGATGCCTGCTTCTCTCTCTCTCCCACTGCTTGTGTTCCCTCTCTGGCTGTGTTTCTCTCTGTCAAATAAATTAAATCTTTTTTAAAAAAATTACTATTTTAACAAAAACAAAAGTTATCTTAAGCCTCTGTCAACTACTTGCCCATATACTGTAGTGGATTTCATTTAAAATTTTCCATCACCTACAAATTTTAAGAAAAACCTATGAAAATTTAGAGTTTTCATAGACCTCGTTTGCCCGTGTATTTCCATCTACATTATTATTCTTTGCCAAATTTCTCCTCATTTCTTGGTCTATAATTTACAGAGCACTGCAAGTCACATTAACATTGCCAATTATCTGATTAATTTTGATTTAGAATACTGTTGCTCCAAATGATCCAGGCCTGTTTCCTTTAGCACAAAATAAAAAGAAAATTGAGTAATTACCCAGATACCAGTAGCCCAGGTCCAAGTTTCTAATTACATGGATCAAATTGACTATTTTAATATAATTCTCCCTTTTACTCTGTTGTTAGTCATTATTTTCTTGGTATTTAATGACATTAAGTTAATTTTTAAGTCTTATTCTCCAACCCCTTTTCATAAAATACAGATAAAATGCTTACATAAATAAATACGATTTTGAAAATAATACTTGAGTTAGAACAACTATATTTATGTTTTAACCTTCATAAAACAATTAAAAGCATAAGGAGAGAAAACTATCTATTGGAGGAGGGAAGGGAAAAGTTTCATCTGTTTTATAGGTGCTGGTTTTCATAGTCATCTATAAAATCACTTTCTGAGTATTTACCATGGTGTAAAAATCAGTTATGCATAGATCATTTAAGGTATTTTCTGAATACTTCTATCTATGCAAATAATAAAAGTGAGAGTGTTGAACACAATTATACTACTAAGTTTTCTTTAAAATATTTCTAGATTGAATTTTGTATAAAATTTTTTGTCTATGTTTTATTCTGGCAAGGAAGATAAAATACATACTCTCTTGAAAAAATATTCAAAACAACTATAATTAAAATGTTAAATTCTTAACCAGTATTGTTTAAAATATCATATGTATTTTAAAATATTAAGACACTTTTGGGGCACCTGGGTGGCTCAGTCACTCGAGCATCCGATTCTTGATTTCGCATTGTGAGCTCAAGCCCCACTTAAAAAGAAAACCTCAACAACAAAAAACCCTCTTTTACGTAGGCCTTTTTTTTGCCAGGTAAGCTCTTTTAAAATATTTATTCTGCTTTAAATATTTAATTTAAATGAATTAGAAGCACACTGTGTATTTTCTTAGTGTTTGTGATGTATTTAATTTAAATTGTACATTCTTATATATACATAACTTTGGTTCTGAAATGATCTGTTTCATAAGTGATGGTCTAATGATGGTCATTTTTCTTTTTAAAATTATGATCCTTTACATAAAATAAATATGAATATTTGTATAGTACTTAAATTTCAAAATTTAATATGTAAAAAGCATGTGCTCAAATATCAACTTATAAGAAATATTGTCTATAAATAGTAATATTCCATAGAGTAGGCCGATTTGTTCCTTTTTTTTTTTTTTTGCCCGAATTCATGGAACTGGCTCAAACCTCAATTTCTGAGGTATGAGGAGATACTGTTAAAATAGATCCCAAAACCAGAATTAAAAAGAAAGGGAATCTGTTCTCGGTTGTAGTCTAAACATAGGGTATCTTGAAACTGATTAAGTTCTAGACATGACAGATGGTCTTCTAGTCCCTTCTGAGCATTACCTTGAGGGTCAGTTGAATTCCATAGCTAAGACAATTTCACTGTAATGGACTCTATCAGAGAAAGTAAACAGCAAATAAGCTTTCCATGATATTTCTCCTTATGAAGGGAGAAATTATGTTCCCTCTCTTCCTTCCTTCCTCTCCTCATTCCCCCTCCCTTCCATCCTTCCTTCCTTCTTCTTTCCTTCCTTTTCCTTCTTTCTAAAATATTCGATCTCTCTCTAAAAATTTACTGACAATTTAAAGAACAATCTATATACACATGGAATAATTAGATATATTAATCAAAGTAAACTTACTTCTTCTTTTGGTTATGTTAGTCACCATACAGCACATCTTATTTCAATGTGTCCATCTTTCACTTTTATTCTCCTCTTACAGCTACGCCATGGGTCATTTTGACTGAACCCCATCAATGAAGTAGGAAATGTAAGTGGTGATCTTTATAATTTAAGTAGAGAAAAAACCAACTTGCTGTTGATCGGCAAGCTATGTTTATTATCTAAGTTGTCTATTTGACAGAATTTATTGGATGACTGGCCAGCTTCTAATTTTCATAACACTTCATTGGTGAAATAGTTATAAATTGTGTGACTTAAGGAGTAAACTTGCTTTCCCTAATCCATAGAAAAGATAAACAAATTGTAATCTTTTAAATCATTTACTGAATCTAAAGGTAAATTCTTAGTTTTTGTCTATGCAGAGAATTCTAAGACACAATTCAATCTGTTCTTTAAATGGAATATTGAGTATGATCGCTTTCTTTCTAATTTGCTTAACTTTAAGTTAAAATTTGCCTTCTCTTGCCAAACTGCATGTTTATTTTTCTTTTCTTTTAAAAAATCAATTTCTCATTTCTTCCTAGCTGAACACCACAGTTTTAGTCAGTTCAACTCAGATACTTCCATTTGACATTAGTTGCTTTGTTTCACAATAAGGGTTCAAACTTCCTGAAGGAATCCTAAAGAGAAGACATAGCTTTTCTCGTAAGCAAAAAATTATAGGTTGGTTAGATACAAGGAGGTGATATTAAAAATTACCTTTTGATTCTTACGTACATTCCTTTAATGCTATAGTAGCTAACAAAATCAGGGCATAGCAATCTTGATGATAATTTCCAAATTTTACTTCAGAAATTCAAGAATATTCTCCTTTTTGACAATATCTTGACTGTTGAATTTCCTATTTGCAAAGTTTAACAAAATTATAGTTTCCTAACTTCAAGAACTGCTTTGAGATTTAGCTTTTTAAGAAACTTAATTTCTTACTAGTGTAACAATTTAATCTGTTAAAACTTACTTTTAAAATATTTGTTTATTCTTATATCACATTCTGAAGTTTTATATTTGATATTTCCCTGATACAACTATATGAAAAGTATTTTTAAAATGGTACTACTGAAAATATTGCTTAAATAGAAATCATACTATTTAGTCTATTTTTTTTTTAAGATTTTCTTTATTTATTTGACAGAGTAGGCAGCGGGGCAGGCAGAGAGAGAGGAGAAAGCAGGCTCCCTACTGAGCAGAGAGCCCAATGCAGGCCTCTATCCCAGGACCCGGAGATCATGACCTGAGCTGAAGGCAGAGGCTTTAACCCACTGAGCCACCCAGGTGCCCAATTTTTAAGTGTTTTTAACTTTCTTTTCTCCAGAAAATGAGCAGATATTCCATGGGCAATGATAAAATAGAACCCCATTAGAACGCATAGTATGTATGCCAGTGAACACTTTCAGATGTCTCATGAGCATTTAGGCATATTGGCTTCCCTCCCCCTTCCCCATGGATGTTCAATAAACTCATCATTCTAAAGGAATACTTCCTCTCAACTTTCTTTGCAGGAAAGCAACAGTCCTTACACAATCTAAAAAAGAAAAAAATGCTAGAAAATACTTCGTTTCATAAAACTAACTGTATCAATGAGGCCTTTGGGAAAAGTTGACCACATAGATCTTATAAATACCCCCGCGCATTTTAATTGTACTCATAATGCAGACACCAATATTAAACTGGTTTCTTAAAAAAAAAAAAATTAACGAACAGCTCAAATGTATTTTAAAACACTCTAAAACATTGTTTTAAATATTTTCTAATTATTTGACTAATTTCTAGATTCTCAAAAAGAAAAACAAATTTATCAGCATTGTCTATCTTAACATTTGCAATTTAGAAGGGAAAAAGTATTATAAAATGAGGATATTTGAGTATTTAGTTATTTTCAGCTACACCTAAGTGTTCTTTAAAAAGGCTCTGTTATTTAAAGAGGCCAAATTTAGTCTTGGCTTTGGGACTGCAGAATTTTTTAAAGTCTAGTTAAAGCTCCAATGCTCTTTGAAGAATCAAAGCAAAATTTTTAGTTTTTTTTTTTTACAGTTTCAGAATGTCTTCATACATAGATTTTCTAACAATATAAAATGCATTGATTTTATTGCTGCAAACAGTAGAGCCTACCTAAGTGCAATCATGCTTTTTAATGATCATATTCAATGTATTTCAATGACTTATTTGTCAAGAACATACATATTCTATCTACATTTAAACAGACAATCCTGTGCTTCCTTCAAAGGAAGTTGAAATAAATGTTCCTATAGTAGAAAAATTGTTTTTCTAATATCAAAAAACATATAATTAAAATTTTTGTGTGAGGTGTGAATGTACTCATCACTGGGGCCTAAAGCGTGTTTTGGCAAAAGAGAATAAATGCCCTGTGAGAGAAAGTAATTACATATGTATAAGAGAGTAACATGACAACTATTTTGGAAACAATCCTTGTGAATTTCTTAATTTTCATGATCTCAAAGTTACAACCATTTATGGTATGTACTTTCCTCTTCTAAAATAACATTTTCAAATCTATGCTTAAGCATTAATGCTTTCTTTTTTGATACTACATTATGATTACAATTATCAACTCAAATAGAGTATTAACAATTAATGTTATGCAAAGTCATAAAATACATGTGAATTAAATATAATGACCTTGTGTGCTATGAAAATTAACATTTACACAACTCTGCCCTGTAAAATATCCCCTATGTAAATCAGGTATCTGGAAATTTTTCAACTGATATTTTACTACTGATGAGAAACAAGGAGTTCGGAAAGAAGACAGAGATGGGAAGAAAAGATAAACATGATTAAGAGATGTTTGTTTCATGAAGACTATAGAGCGACTCTTAAATCCTTCCCTGCTCCTATATGCTCAATAACGTGAAGAGTTAGTTCACATCTTTTCAAAGCCTTCAAAGGAAGCTTCAGTACTCAATGTTACTGATGCTAAATTATTCCACTTGTGTCCTGTTGTGAAACCAGGTGCTCTCTATATATTGCTGCAAGGTTAAATGTTGACTGTATTCATTAGATACAATTTTCCCCCCAAATAAGCACCTAAATTATTCCCACAGAAGTGTTTCACGTTGAGTCTGTTTCAAATAATTGCACCCGAAGACTAGAACACTTTTCTTGTTCCTATCCCTCCCCTCCACCCATAAAGAACTTGGTTTTTAACCTTTCTTTTTAAATTCTTTTGATCAAAAATGCATAATCTACTCTGCTTCTTGTTTTTTTTCGCTCAAAGAACCATTCTTGTTCTCCAAATTTGTAGGAATATAAAGGGGAAGTTAAAAACTTTATACAATACTTGAGTCTTTAAAGTTATGGTTATCCGAGACAGTAATCACTTCTAGTAAAGACCTTGCCATTCCTAACTGTATTTTACTAAGGTTAACTGTCTGATATAAATATATGAAGATTCTTTAATTAAAACCATGGAGATGTAATGAGTACAGTAGCACAAAACTTGTGTCAGTTTGCTTCTGGATGATATTTATTTGCAGCGGCATATAAGATTTTAATAGTTCTGTCAAATATGTTTGTGGATAATTAATCCCTCAATTGTTTAGGTACAGTAAGAACACACGCGCACTGTATGTATGCATGTATGTGTATACACATCCATGCAATGACAATGAAAAAGGAAAAATAAACAAGAATTAAATAATGAGTTGGCTACAGTCTCACTCACAAAAGGGTAATGCTGGGAGGTTACGCTGTTGAGTAAAACAAAACAAAACTCCAAACCAAAAACAAAACAAAACACAAGCAGTTGCCTCAGTGGGAACTTCCCGCAGGCTTTCTCACTGAGGCACAAGGAAGACGTAGTTTTCGGGATCCCTGCAGCCGGGATCCCGACAGCTTCCTCCACCCCCCTCCCCCCCGCGAGGGACTCTTTCAAGGGACGCTCCAGCGGAGCTCCGCAGGAGCTGGTGACAGACCTAGGTAAGAAGCGCGTGGAAAAGAAAGCACCGAGCGCGTCCACAAAGCGCCCGGGGCCGCCCCTCTTGCCGAGGAGCCGCAGCTCTCCCGGCTGGCGCAGAAGGAAGGGCTGGACGGAAGCCGCGGCGCCGGGGACTACAGCGGTGGCGGGCGACCGCGGGTGAGCGGCTGAGCGCGCCGGCCGGGGCGCGAGCCGGGAGGCAGGCGGAGAGGCGGGCAGGGAGGCCCCGGGCTGGGAGGCCCGCAGCCCGCGCCGCCGCCCCGAGCCGCGTGCGCGCGCGGCCGCATCAGCTGAGCGCGCGGCGCGTGTCACGTGGTGCGCGTGTCGAAGGTCACGGCGCGCTCACAATGGAGCTTTCGGAGTATGTGCAGAAAGGCTTGCAGATGCTGGCGGATCCTGGCTCCTTCGACTCCAACGCCTTCACGCTTCTCCTCCGGGCGGCTTTCCAGAGCCTGCTGGACGCCCAGGCGGACGAGGCCGTGTTAGGTAAGCCGCTCGGCTCTGAGCTAGATCGGCCTGGGTGGAGGGGCACTCGGAAAAGAGGAGCGAGCCGAGTGAGAGGGGGAAAACCCCGGGAAGAGGAAGTCTCCGGGCTTTGCCCTTCGCTCCGGACGGAGTGTGGGGATGTGAACCCGAAGCGGACCCTGACCGTTGTTGTTTTCCTAGTTGGCACCTGCACATAGCCTGCTACACGTTTCTGGTCTGATTCTCCTCCCAGTCTCTTTGTTCCTTTGCAAAGCCCGTGTTCTAGTCTTGTTTGTGGCCTAAACATCTGAGGTTTTCCGCCTAGTCTGAAGCAAAGGCTGGTTGACACTTGGACTTCATCAGAGTAGCTCCCTGCAATTAAAGCGTTCATGCTAGGCTGGCAAAGGTTTTAAAGAGTCTGTTTCCAAAGTAATTACTAGGTCACATAGTCGTGACATTTTCCAACTTAGAGAATACCTCAAGTTTCTATGATCACTCCAACACGCTAGTTATATATGTTTTGCACAGGTTGCACGCTTAGAACCTTAAGATATGATGCAGAATGTTCTGTTCCGCACCAGTTACCAGGAGACGAGTCTCTTTTAAGTGGTCGGGTCAGTGATTGCGGAGTGCGTTGTCAGTATGGATTGAAGGCATATTTTAAGACAGATCGCTTTTAGATCATTTTCTTAAATATAAATATCCCAGCAATTCAAATTTTGTTTTTTCTGTAGTTTCATGATCTAAACACTTGTACAAAAAGTATGAAAGTGGAAGTTCTTTAAACGAAAATAGTAACCACCACCTGGGTTAATCTCAAAAAAAGGATAGCTGTCAAAATCTGAAAATATTTTGAAAATTGTATTTTATATTCTGAATGCATGCCCCGCCCCTGGGATATTACTGTCCTTGGAGCCACTTATCCTAAAAGTAACCATTCTTCAGCGGGAAAGTTTATTTATTCTTAAATTTACACCATGTAAAATAGTTTATTTTCCTCTGAATTTACTGCACCCAGCATTGTAATGACCACTGTGTAGTCCCCCCCCCCCCCGGGGCTACAGTGTTTTTTAAAAAACAGTAAGAAATTAAGGCAAAATAAAAGAAGGTAATTGAAGGAAAGTAACAGCAGAATTATTGATGTGTGTTCTTTATTGTTTTCCATTGATCTTGTTCATCTCATTCACTTATATTTGCCAGTCTTTATTGTTGAATTCTTTTTGTGTTCTTGTTACAAGGGGATTTTTGCCCAAATGAAAATACCCTTTTTAGAAACATGACTATAAAGAATTTATTATCACAGGCATCACTAGCAATTAATTTATTTTAGATCACCCAGACTTGAAACATATCGATCCTGTGGTTTTAAAACATTGTCACACAGCAGCTGCAACTTACATACTGGAGGCAGGAAAGCAAAGAGCTGACAAATCAACTCTAAGGTACAGGATTTATTTAAATATCCATTTGTTTTCAAATAGTACCTTTAAGATTCCAATTGCAGTTTTGAAAATGGACACTAAACTTTGGCTTTTTCCCCCCCTTTTAGCACTTATCTAGAAGACTGTAAATTTGATAGAGAGCGAATAGAACTGTTTTGCACGGAATATCAGGTTACTTACTTAAAGTTTTTTAAATTAACAATTACTATTTTTCTTCTCTTTGCAAAGATGTGTTTTCTTTTTTTCTTTCCCCCCTCCAGAATAATAAGAATTCCCTAGAAAGCCTACTGGGAAGGTAGGTACAGTATAAGGTGTCAAGCTGAGCCACCTTTCACTTGCAGGTATGAATGGAGAGTGCTGGTGTGAAACAAAACAGGGCAGAAAGACAGGGATCTTGACCAAAAGAAAAGGGGCCAAAGGGCAAGTGAAACAATTGAAGTTAAGCTAATGTTTTTAAAGATAAAGTTTATTGAGATAATTTTTAAAGTGCTCTTTTACTCTTCAGAACTTGAAAATAGAGTATAACAATGTTGTAAATTCAGAGTAAATTGAAATTGTGTATGTGTTTGTGAGGGGGAGGTGGACAGCATTCTTGGTAAAATAAAGTTTTTATGTAGATAATATGTATAAAATTATCATTGTATTTTTTAGTATAGGCAGATCTCTCCCTCATATAACTGATGTTTCTTGGCGTTTGGAATATCAGATAAAGGTAAAAATTAATAAACTGTTCTGTAGGGGGAATTTAGGGAGCTTAAAGAAAAAAAAAGAGTTAAAGACTGAAATTCTGTATTGTGTTATTTTAGACCAATCAGCTTCATAAGATGTACAGACCTGCATATTTGGTGACCTTAAATGTAGAGGTATTTCCACATAAGCCTTATCTAAAATTTAAATGTGAAATGAAATTTTAAATGTCCTTGATTTACATAAACAGCATTTTTTTTTCTTCCTTAGAACACTGATTCGCGATCCCACCCAGAGATTAGTTTTAGCTGCAACATGGAACAATTACAGGTACAGTATTAGGATTTATGAATATGCCTATCTGTTTATAGATGTTTAATTGAAAATTATGCTTACAGAAAGTTCAAAAGAAAAATTATCTAACCATCTTTCAGTAGATAATGAAGGTTGGTTAAAGATTTAATGGGAAAGGGCTTCAAAAGCAGTATTTTAAAGTAGGCTTCCCTTTTGAAATTAAGATGGTACTCCTAAAGGATTGGTTTTATATTTGCCGTTCCCTCTGATTAAGATAAATTTCTGAATTGTAGTATTGAGTGTAAATTCCTTCTATCTGTGGTTAGTTTGCTCCAATAAGACAAAGCAAAATTAAGAACATGTCTTTGAAAATGTCTTCTTTGCTTTTGGAAATTGAATTAAACTTTCAAACAGGATTTTCATTAATTTTGAAATGACTTTTTATAAAGGAACAAGTATATTTTAGATCTTGAAACTCTTTATATTGCCAATAAAAGACTGGAAAATTCAAAACTACATTAGTTAATGGACAATGATAACGAATTTATTTCTTACCACTTAAAAAAATGAAGAGTATTACTTGAAATTTTGATAGATTTTGAATTTTTTAAAAGGTATCTCCTGTGGAATTGTTTCATTGTAACCATTAATCAAACTTTAAGATGTGAATACAGCATAGTTTTTGTTAGGTAACTTGAGAAATTTAGTTTTGACATACCTTGCCTGTTATGAGGATTTGGTTGGAAATTACATTTCAAATATGAGGGCAAGTAGCCCACTTGAAGATGAGATATTATAGAGGAAAACCTTCTTTTGATCGATAGTGGTTTGTCAAAGGTTAAATCCTCGTGAATTTTAAACTCGTTTAGAAAGTGCCCCGACTTTTTTCTTGCACCTTTCTCAATCTTGGATACTTCTGTCTTGTGTTTTGTCCTAAAAACGTGGCATTATAAACGTCTTTTAGGACTTGGTGGGGAAACTTAAAGATGCTTCGAAAAGTCTGGAAAGAGCAACTCAGTTGTAACTTGGGGAAGTTAACGATCCGCCCGGGTCTAGAGGAAGACCAGGAACGCCTTGTCGTCGGCCAAACCACCGTTTGTGCGAGCTGGATGTCCTACTCTTAAGTAGAAAAAAATTTTTTTCTTTTGGATTTATACCAGTCATCAATTTTGACACTTTTTTACACTTGTAAAAGAGTTGAGGGAAATTCTGCTTTAAGTATTTCAGACATCTTTAGTATAAACTGTATGTTGATCCCATTTTGGTCTTTTTCAAGCCTTACAAAAAAGTAGACAGTATTACACTCTGAATAAATAAGTTGTTTCCCACAAAGAGAGTGGTGAGAGTTTGTTTGGATCTGAGTTTGTGTGTTAATTATTACTTTGAAGACATACACACGATTAGCGTTAACTTTTAACGATTGCCTTTTCTCTGGATTAGAGTCAAACACAGTGGGAAAGGATGCGTTCTCCCGGGGGTTTGTTGAAAACTCCAGCTTCGGGACTTGGGGAGCGGACGTGGTTACCCCGCGGCGGGAGCCGGCCGGTCCCGTTACCTGCGCCGGGGGGCTCGCCGACAGCCCGACTCTCGCGGCTAGGTCTGGCCAGCCCCCGCGCGCAGCCCCTGCCCCGAGCGAGCCACTGCCCGCGCGCGCCCCGCCTCGGCCGCTGGCGGGCGGGGAAGGGAGCCGCCGCGGCCGCGGGAAGACAGGGGCAGGCGCTGTTGTTTCCGCGAGCCCAACTCAGGCGCAGGTTCCGCGCCACGGCGCCGGAGTCTGGGCCGCAGCCCGTTGGGCTGGCGGGGCTGAGGCGGGGGCGGTGGCCGACCGCTCTCTTCAGCAGCAGCCAGTGGACGTTTGCGCCGCGGGCGGAGGCGGGCGGCGGAAAGAAAGAAATAACGGGGGGTGGGGTGGGCTGTGTGCGGGGCCAAAGCGATGCCCGCGCCGAGAGCAGGGTGGCGCGTGTGGCGCTGTGGAGAAATGTCTCCGCAGCCGCGCCAGCGCCGCCGCCGTGCAGAGCGAGGGGGAGGGGGTCGGGTCGCGCTGCACGGAGGGGAGGGGGCGGCCGCGGGCCCGACTACACCGACACTAATTCCCAGGCCGCCCTTAAGGAATGAGGGGAGCACGTGACCCGGTGGGGGGGGCGGCGGGGGGAGGGGGCGGGCGGACTCTGAGCCATTTTGGAGCCGGTGTCAGTTTCCACTCTGCCTTCAGCGGTGCATTTTTTTTCCACCCTCCCCTCCCCCCTTCTCATCCTTCCTCCCCTCCCCCCGCCTCTCCGCACGCACACACACGGCGCCCCCTACTCGCCCTCCTCCCCCCAAAGCAACTATGAAATAATAATCGTAGTATTAAAGGCAGAGATCGGGGAGAGACAATGGGGATGTTGGCGAGGGAGCCCCGATCCGGATTAGAAACACCTCCCAGCCCCGCAGAATAATACTGATCGCGCCCCCTCCGCGCGCTCCCTCCCCCGAGTGCGGAGCGGGAGGAGGCGGCGGCGGCCGAGGAGGAGGAGGAGGAGGAGGAGGAGGAGGAGGAGGCCGCGGAGGAGGAGGAGGCCGAGGCGGAGGAGGAGGAGGAGGAGGCCGGGCTCGGGAGGCAGCATGAGCCGAGCGCGGCGGCCGCGGCTTCTCTCGGCTGCGCTCGTTGCCCATTGACAGCGGCGTCTGCAGCTCGCTTCAAGATGGCCGCTTGGCTCACATTCATTTTCTGCTGAACGACTTTTAACTTTCATTGTCTTTTCCGCCCGCTTCGATCGCCTCTCGTCGGCTGCTTTTTCCGGGTACGTAGGAGGCGAGGCGCCTCCGGGACGGGACCAGGGGGCGGCGGGGGCCGCGCGGGGCTCGGGCCGGCCGCGGGTGGATGGGGAACGGCCCCCCCGCGCTTCTCCCGCGCCGGCCGGGAGGGCGCTGACAGCGTGGGCGCCGAGCCCCGCGCCGCCGCCCGCCGCCGCCCGTCGATCCCGCGCGCCGCCCGGCCCCGCGCACCGCCCGCGCCCGCGAGCGCGCGCCCGCCGCCGCCCGCCGCCTCCCGCGGCGCCGGGACCGACCCGCAGCCCGCGCCGCGCCGCCGCCGCCGCCGCCGTCGCCGCCAGCCGGGCTCGGCGCCGCTCCAGCCGCCGCCCGCTCCAGCCCCGGACGCGCCGCGCGCGGCCCCACGTTTTAGTTCCTTTCTCCCCCGAGCGCCCCTCTACACCCTCGCGACGCACATGGCCCCCGAGAAGAACACTTCTATTTCCAGTCTCTACGGCTCTCCCCGCCACGGCGCCCTTTGTTGAGAGGTAGATTTTGATGAAACGGGGACGGGTTCCTGAAATCGGGAGCTGCTCGGGTCAAGTGGCTTCCCTCTTCTCCCGAAGAAAGGGCTTTTGAGGGGTTTAAACATCCAGAGAATGCCCTCATTTTATAGGGACGGGTTACATGGGGGGCAGCGATCCCGCCAAGGTGGATGTTAAACTGGAAAGAGCTCAAACAAAAATGTTATTAACTTAAGTTGGAGGGACACTTGTGTGAAATTGGATGGCTTGTAAGATGGCGGTTCCCAGTTGTTTCCAAGGTCTCCTGCATTTGTGTTTAAAATGGTAAAGTTTTCAAGGTGTTATTTGTTGGGAGTCTTAGATGACTTCTCTAAACATTGCTTGGGACGCGCGCACTGGGAAGTGGGCATTTCAAATTTGGAGCTTTTTTTGGAGTGATGATGGTGACTGGACGTTAGTCTTGCAAGAGGTTTCCTTCCCTCCCCCCCATTCTTTTTTTCTTTTTCTGTTTTTCTTCCTCGGTGACTGCAATTTTTCTCTCAACTTCTACAATGGGATGCACTTAGAACCATGATTTAAGTCCACTACGTTTTGTAGGTTTTGCTAAGGGTCATGTGGCAAAGAGATGCTTTGGAAAAGGAGGACCAAAAAGTTGACTACATATGTTTACACAGTCTTTTGGGTTTGACAGCGATATAGCATGATCTTTTCCCCAGAAATTTACAGTTAATGATTGGAAGTAAACAAGTAGAAAGACTTTGATCATTCCCAATTGCAGTAAAAGGATTTAGTGGGCTTAGTGGTCATCGTCCAATATTTGAAAGAGAAGCATTTATTTAACCCCTTCTCTTAAAGTAGGCAAAATTCCGGGCATGTTTATCCAGATCCAAGTGTAGGCTGGTAGTATGTAGAATGTTATGAGTAGTACAAGGTATATTTTATAGGAACCTTAACCCTCAAGTTCTGAAAACACATGACAAGCTATAATAAAGACTTGAAAGTTAAGGATGCAAATTGTTAGCAGTATATACTAACTTGTGTGACTATGTTAATATTTGAGTTTTATTTTAAGTAGACTGATCAGAATCCTTTATAGAGATTGATTTTATGAGTAAATTTACAAACTTTTTAATATTTGCATTCATTCCCGTACATTTGCCCCAGAGTGTAGAGGTGTTTGCAGTAACCTACCTGTGCAAATTATATGTCTAGTAATAGTATTTTCAAAGCCATATAAAAGTCACCACTTATGCCTGTGTAACAGGCAATATACACACATATGCTTTTGTTAAAAAAAAATTGTACTTGATAAATTCATTAATACTCTACCATCAAGTTCTGGGATGTGCATTAAGTACCCAACTAGGCAAAATTCTCCCTAGGAGTCAAGTTAGCCCAAACTACCCATACTTCTGCTGGGCTGTGAACCCCAACAGGGGTTATGGAGTTCATTTGCATTTCTTAGATTGCAATAGTCAAGCTGATTGTTAACATAAGAACTTGCTTCTGTTTTGCTTCATTTTGACACTACTGGTGTTAGGCCTCCCAAATAAACTGACAGTCCCAACCAAGTATGTTACAATGGCAAATTTTAACTATTAAGTATTTTTACTGTGATACGTTTGGTGCATTTTTACTTGCCTGCCTGGCAGTTTTCTATGTTGGAACCTGGAAGGCTTTCATTTTGAAGGTGCAAGAGATTTTTTTCTCAAATCTGTCAAGCATTTCAAACGTTTTGGAAGTCATCCTTAGATTGCCAGGGCTTTCAAGTGGTATAAAAAGATAACTGATTTTTATGTAAGTACCAAAGTGGTATTTACTAGCATTATAGATGGTAGTAGGACTGTGGCCAAATTCTTCAGAACTGAGGTAGGAGAGTTGTGTGAATCAAGACCTAAGATGAATTTGAAAAGGTTTTAGTCAGGTACCTGTGATTCAGATTTTGTTAAAAGCCAACCAGTAGATTACCTTCCCCACTGAGGTTTGACTGTCCTGTGTATTAGTATTTGTGTTTGGTGTATTCTTACAGTGGACAAGTAAAGGCAGCTATTTTTATTGAAGTCCCTTCCTAAACTTCATGTTCGGTGGCATTAGTGTGATATGCTTTCACAAGGAGACAGAAGTATCACCTTGCTATCTTTCTAGGAAAGGAGCTGTGGTTTCACAAGGAGAGTTTTCTTTAAGAATTAAGGTTTGTCTTTAGTCAACCACAATGGATTTAAATATTGCTACTCTTTAGGGACAATGCTCCACCCACAACTCCTCAACTCTGCAACCACACTTAGATTTATTTTAACAATATGTTGACAATAGTCTTGTTAAAAAAAGTAATCCAAAGATAGCTGAGGAATCACACATGAAGTTTTCTGGTTGAAGTTGCCAGTTGCCACTATGATCACTTTCATAAGAGACTTTGTTTTGTTTTTTCCGTTTTTTTAGTACTCTAAAGCTGTTAGTTTCAGCCATTAAGGTATGTCGATTGGTATTTCTTTCTTCAGCATTAAAATTCCCTAAGATTTAAAACCTCAGTTGTATCTTCCAGGTTTCTCAGGTTCCTAGATTTCTGTTGAAAGCGGTTTTGAGAATATACTTCAGACAGGTCTAGAAGCTTGGTCCTATTTTAGGTTCTGAAATGAAGTGGGGGTGAGAAATATATTTTTCAAGAGTACTACACGAAATAATTGACTTCCCTGATTGTCCGCTGGTGTATTGTTGCTGACAGTTGCCCACCGTGACTTTTCTATAATATATGGTATCTATTGGGACTATTATTCCATCGTGTGGGGATTTGTATGGAGTTAGGTGGAGAAAATGACATTTGTTTTTCTCGCCTATCGTTGCTCTGGGTTGACAAGGTGTTGATTTAGCGTTGGGAATGGACTGGTCACATGGTTCTTTACTGGTTGTCACTACCGTACAGATTGAAGTAGTTTGTCTTGCCTCCAGCATAGTTCACATAAAACACGGCTTTGCCCCCTCCTTGTCTTCTTGTAAAACAGATTTCACTTTTTAGCCTTAGCAAAACTTTGTATCGCTCATCTAATCTGCAGGAGAACTTCATATTAGAGAAGAAAGCTTTAAAGAGGTTCAGTTCAATAAACATCTTTGCAATCTGAGCCCCTCAGGTTTCGGGCTAAGTGCACAGTTGGCAATTCTCAAAAAGTCCCTTCGTGAAAATTTTTGACCTAGTGATTGCTAACAGGAGAGACCAAGTCAAGATCTGAAAGAAGCTCTTCGCACGGAGTCGACTTGGAAAGAGGCCCCCAAGAGTGCCCGAAATGGCCAGGAGTGCGGTTTGCATTTTCCTTTGACACTAGCACGCTCCGGGGTGGGGGGGCAGGCTGCCCCCCTGGTTGCCCGGGGCCGGGATCCTGTTCTCCAGCGCCGCGGGCCTCATGGGGCTGCCCCACCCCGGAGCCTCGCTGCCCGCACCCCACCCCGCCCCCGCGCCAGCCCCGCCCCCGCGCCGCGCCGGCCCCTCCCCCGCGCCCGCTGCCGCCGCCTCAGCCCCGCCGCCCCGCACGCCCGCAGAAGCTCCGGGCTCGTCCGGCTTCGCGCGGAGTTACAGCAGTGGCCGGATGCCAAGTGTAAGTGTAAGTTGCTATGGAAACCCCGACAGGGGCGAGTTCCGAATCCGGGGCGAGACGGAGCTCCGGGCGCCGCCGGATCCGCCCCTCGCATCCCGGCCCCCGGGCGTCCGCGCGGTCAGGCCCCAGCCGGAGGCCGACTGGAGGTGCTTCTGCGGCCCCAGCACCCAGCTCCGGAAATGCCAGGGATGCAGATAGGGCAGAATTTGTTTTCCCTTTGTATCGCATGAAAACGTGCCAGGTTCTGGTTTTTGGAACCATCTAAAACAACAAGAATCCCTGGGAAGCCAGGGAATGCCCCCGGATTTTCGAATGAGGAACCATAAGGAAGTTTTACAATAAATTTGGAGACCTGGGACAAGCCCTGGTGGTTGGTAAATATCTGCGGGGACTGTGTGGCGTCTGCAGCAGCCATGGGGTAGCTGCTAGGCTAGAGGATAAATGGAAGAAAGAGACCCGAATACTCCCAGCTCCAGCCTCCACCCCAGACCTTTTCTCCTCCCTCCTGGAATGAACTGAAGAACCAGAAGTTACTTTAGTTGAATCCTTTTTCATCATTTCACTGTAATTGATTCAGGTCTGATTAGTAAATTCCTTCTGTAGGAAACAGAACTGTGGGACAGTTCAGCTGTACAGTGTTAAAGGAGTTTTATGAACTTCTCAGGCTTTCAGAGCATACTAGAAGTTGGGAGATAATCTCGTTTCCCTTTCTGCAGATTATGGCCAATATTTCTGTGTCTTGCAGGATATTTTATCAAGCAGAAATGCATCGAACAACCAGAATCAAGATCACTGAGCTAAATCCCCACCTAATGTGCGTACTTTGTGGAGGGTACTTCATTGATGCCACAACCATAATAGAATGTCTACATTCCTGTAAGTACAAAGTTTTAAACCTTTTTTTGTGTGTCATGTATATTTCACATTTCTTAATGTTTGAAAACTATTAACAATTTCCACAGTCCTTGAGAATGTTGCTACAAAGTCATTTTCTACTCTTGCATTTGGTGAATTTTTGTTAATGCATATTTTAAACGTGTAACTATGCAATGTATAAGTATTCTCAGGATGTTAATTGAGTTAGTATAGTTCATTGGAAATACCTTTTGGCATTTAGCATTTTGCTACCCCTGGTTTTCCATTTTTGTTACTAATTTCAGTGCTTAGCATCTAATTTCTAAACTTCAAAAACCTTGTTTTTCTACTTCTAGTCTGTAAAACATGTATTGTGCGTTACTTGGAGACCAGCAAATATTGTCCTATCTGTGATGTCCAAGTTCACAAAACCAGGCCATTACTGAACATAAGGTGAGAAAAGGTTTAAAATTATTGTCTCTAATTGTTACCAGAATTGCATAATTTAGTGAAGGTTACCCTGTTTTATTTCTTCACACCAAATATACCGTTGAATCACCACCTAATGTGTGTGTTTTGTGAAGGTTGCTCTTCATTTCTTGCCATTTTGATGACTAACTTTAAGCAAAGTTTGGTATTACTGAAGTGGATTTTAAGTGTTTTTTTAAAAACATTTTTTTTAAACCTGAATTAGTTCTCCATTTCTTCATTGCTTTATTGAGTTTATGACAGGCAAGAATGAGTGTGTTTAAAGTGCTTCCATTTTCTTCTCTCTATTCTCTTTCATTTTAGCTAATTTTAGTAATTTGAAAGGCACACTTCTTGATTTAGTGAAATGTGAAGAATTTCTTTTTTTAATTTAATTTTATTTTTTCAGTGTTACAAGATTCATTGTTTATAAATGTGAAGAATTTCTTAATGAATGTAAAAGTATTTTTCTACTGATTTAAAAGATTACTACTACATAAAGAATTTTTATTCTCATAATTCTCTTACTGATGTAGACTCTCACAATCACATAAAATACTATGCTACAAAGAAAACAGAATCTATAATAATTTATGAGCATTTAAAATTGTTGCCATTATAATTAATAATTTACTTTTCTAATTCTTTTTCAGGTCAGATAAAACTCTCCAAGATATTGTATACAAATTAGTTCCAGGGCTTTTCAAAAGTGAGTTACTTGCTTACAAATGAATTTTTATGACCACTTTACCTGCTATAACAAATGTTTAAGACTTTTTTTCCCCCCCACTTTAGATGAAATGAAGAGAAGAAGGGATTTTTATGCAGCTCATCCTTCAGCTGATGGTAAACTCTTTAGAGAGGGAAAAAACATTTTATTTGGAGGGAGAATTTATTACTCAGTAATACATAAAAATTGAATTTAACTTAAAAGTACCGTTTCCATTTTCCTACATATGTAATATTTTAATTAGATATATAATTTTAAAATTGAATTTCAAAATGTCTTCATAGCTGCCAATGGCTCTAATGAAGATAGAGGAGAAGTTGCAGATGAAGACAAGAGAATTATAACTGATGATGAGATAATAAGCTTATCCATTGAATTCTTTGACCAGAACAGGTAAATTCTGTTGGAAATTTGTTTTATGCTAATCAGTTCATAGATGCATTGTTCCATTAACAAAGTTATGTTTTTTAGATTGGATCGGAAAGTAAACAAAGACAAGGAGAAAGCTAAGGAGGAGGTATGTCCCATGTCGCAAAAACATACAGAGGAAACATTGTTTGGATTCTAGATTTTATGAAAGTGTATGTTGCCCTTCAGAATATTCTTAGGCCAGATGATGCTGTCAAATAGAAGAAAATGGTCATATTTGATGTTAAGAATGATCTATATCCGATAGGAGTAACTAGATAGAATGTACTTTATGTATGATTATTCTTACAAAATACCTTAAATAATTAATGTTTAATGCTTTGATGTATTTAAAGTTTTCTTATATTAGCAATCTTCTTATTTCCTATTTAAGTAGTAAACTCAAAGTATAGTTGAGAATTTAGTCAATCTCAGTTTTGGTATTCATAGTTTGTATCATATTGAGGCAATCTAATTGAAATTTTTTTCTTACCCAAAAGTTAGAAATTTTAAAAAGTAATTTTTCTAAATGTAATCTTAGGTGAACGATAAAAGATATTTACGTTGCCCAGCAGCAATGACTGTGATGCACCTAAGAAAGTTTCTCAGAAGTAAAATGGACATACCTAATACTTTCCAGGTATCTACTTGACAGTTTTTGTGCATTTAATGTGGATTTTTTTTAATTCAATGACTTTTTTCTTTTTGGATTCTGAACCCCCAAACCAACAGATTTTTTAAAATTTAGAACTTAATCAGAACTATCAAAATGTTTAGTGTGAATTTTGTTTTATGCTATGAAAACAAATTCCTTAGTAATTTCAGGAAATATTTTTCTTCATTTGAATGTCAAGAGGGATTCTTTCCTTGTCCAGATGTTTGATGAGAAAGTTTGTTAAAGCATTTTTGGATTGCATTTAGATGACAAAAAAAAAAATCTCGGTTTATCTTTGTTCTTCATGGTACTTAGTAATTGAAATATTATTTTCAACAGATTGATGTTATGTATGAAGAGGAACCTTTAAAGGATTACTATACACTAATGGATATTGCCTACATTTATACCTGGAGAAGGGTAAGTGGCCCAACTAATACTCTGAGATTATTGTGGTAAACTGTTCTTAAAGAGGACTGATTTTTTTTTTTTTCCTTTTTACTTTGTAGAATGGTCCACTTCCTTTGAAATACAGAGTTCGACCTACGTGTAAAAGAATGAAGATGAGTCACCAGAGAGATGGACTGACAAATGCTGGAGAACTGGAAAGTGACTCTGGGAGTGACAAGGCCAACAGCCCCGCAGGAGGTGCTCCCTCCACCTCTTCCTGTCTGCCCAGCCCCAGCACTCCCGTTCAGTCTCCTCATCCTCAGTTCCCTCACATCTCCAGCACTATGAATGGAACCAGCAGCAGCCCCAGCGGTAACCACCAATCTTCCTTTGCCAATAGACCTCGAAAATCGTCAGTAAATGGGTCCTCAGCAACTTCATCTGGTTGATATCCAAGACTCTTAAGGAAAAAAAAATTTTAAATCCCCGATTTATATAGATATCTTCATGCCATTACAGCTTTAGAGATGCTAATACATGTGACTGTCGTCCAATTTGCTTTCTTTTGTAGTGACATTAAATTTGGCTATAAAAGATGGACTAGATGTGATATTCATATGGACGTTAATGGAAAAGATTGTTCCTCTAAAGAGAATTGGTTTTTGAGAACGCAGGCAAGATGTTTTTCTGTGTGTTAGGCAAGATGTGAAATGGTTTCTGTAACCATTGTTCAGATTTGAAAAATTCTGCAGTGGATATAAACATTGGGCCACAGTTTGTTAATCTCAACTAACGCCTACATTACATTCTCCTTGATTGTTCTTGTTATTATGCTGTTTTGTGAACCTGTAGAAAACAAGTGCTTTTTATCTTGAAATTCAACAAAGGAAAGAATATGCATAGAATAATGCATTCTATGTAGCCATGTCACTGTGAATAACAACTTCTTGCATATTTAGCCATTTTGATTCCTGTTTGATTTTTACTTCTCTGTTGTTACACAAAACCGATCAAAGGAAAGTAAACTTCAGTTTTACAATCTGTATGCCTAAAAGCGGGTACTACCGTTTATTTTACTGACTTGTTTAAATGATTCGCTTTTGTAAGAATCAGATGGCATTATGCTTGTTGTACAATGCCATATTGGTATATGACATAACAGGAAACAGTATTGTATGATATATTTATAAATACTATAAAGAAAATATTGTGTTTCATGCATTCAGAAATGGTTGTTAAAATTCTCCCAACTGGTTCGACCTTTGCAGATACCCTATGTTTGAGCCTTATCGGCATAGAACATTTTTAATGCGGATCTCTAATTCTAAATTATTTTCCATTGGAAGCAACTGGCAAATTATAATACTGATTTTCTCTAGTAATACATGTTTACTTTTAAAATTGTTGCAGGAAAGAAAAACTTTTAACTAAAGACTTTGGAAACAGTGGCTTCATTTCCTATTGCTTTTGATGGAATGAATGTGTTTTTAAAATGCATATTGATCACTATAATTCTGAAATTTTTAAGTAAACCAGCAAATTGCTGGGAGAGGCATTTTATCTATAATCATTTTAACATGTGGTTTAGCAGTTACTTGAAATTTAAGGAGTTATTTTAACAGTTACAAACAATGACATATGCCCTCTTTCTGATACCTTGAAATAGAAGCATTTTATTTTTAGCTTCCCCAGGTATTCATTTTTAAATAGAGTAAACATGTTCAATATAAAATATGAGTAACCACAACCGTTTTCAGTTTGTGTTTGCCTTGGTCGAACTTGGTGTGTGTTCATCACCCATCAGTCATTTGTGAGGGTGTTTATTCTCTATGAATATCATTTCATGTTTGTATGGGAAAATTGTAGCTAAACATTTCATTGTCCCCAGTCTGCAAAAGAAGCACAATTCTATTGCTTTGTCTTGCTTATAGTCATTAAATCATTACTTTTACATATATTGCTGTTATTTCTGCTTTCTTTAAAGATACAGTAAATGAAGTTTTATGAAACCACAAAATACATATATTTTTATTTTGACCTAAATTTGTACAGTACCATTGTAAGTGTTGTTTCTAATTATAGATGTAAAATTAAATTTCATTTGTAATTGGGAAAATCCAATAAAAAGGATATTCATTTAGAAAATAGCTAAGACTTTAATAAAAATTTGATATGAAAAGCACAATGTGCAGAAGTTTTGGAAACCCTGCTGTGGATTACGACAGGTAAAACTAAAGAGAATCCATTGCTGTCTTAAATAGTGATGTTGCTAAGAAGTCCATGCTTTGTTGTATATTTGCTTGATAGCCCAGTTGAAAGATGTATCTGTTTATTTACTCTACAATCTTTGAAGTAAAAGTTACCCATGTTTGCCAGTTTTGGTGAATTTAACTCATTTTTCTAGGTTTACGTTTTTCATGATGTTATCTAAGAAAGAAAAGTTAGTTAATGGAAGTTTCAAATGATACTTTTACTTTGGATGATCATGTATATAAAGAATGAAAAAATATCTTTCAAAGACTAAAAACTTCAAAATACTAGTGGATCTGTCACTTGACTTACAAAACCCCCAAGTTGTGAGATCAATATGGAACTAAAAGACTTAACATCTCAACCTTTTTATGATGGGCTTATTTTTGAAATTGCTAATTAAAAATCAGATCTTACATTTATGGCTCACTTAACAGTTTTACCATACTTGAAGTCATGCATTTATTTTGTTCAAAAGGATTTTTTCCCCTACTGCATTTGAAAATTTATTAAGCATTAATGGATATTTCATCTAAAATGCCTGTCTTTTAATAAAACAGAAGAATGTTTTGCATTCTCCCATAACCAGCTCTCACAGTTCTGACAATTAAGATTTAAAACTTTTGCTAAGCTACGACTTTAAAAAGTTTCAATCTTATAATAACCCATATCAAAGCTGCTAGCTTTGTAACTCTTAGCAGTAAAAGCAGGGTACATGAAAAGCAGGCTTTAAGTTTGGCTTTTGCTTCTGAAAAGTATTCTAGGATTCTGTATCACAAAGTTAGTGCTAACAAAATGTTCCACAGAAAATGCCTAAATTGATTTCACAGATTTTAGCTTAAATGCAAAAAGGGGGCTGGTTACTGTTGTGTAAATAGCGATCTATCTTGCTTTACACATGCATACCTCTTTACAAGTACTTTTGCTTTTAAAATTGCCGGCCGTTAATTGCACTGAGTGGGGAAAAAAGCTGCCCTTCAGTTGACTTAACCTACCAACCATTGCTTCGTTTCCATTTTCATATGTGCAAATGTTAGGATTTCTGGAGGTACCATGCAACTTGCAGAGTAAACTCTCAAGGGCTTTCTTTCATCCTTTCCTCTTATTCTTTCCCCAATATTTGGAGTTTCAGTAGACACATGGTGTAGGCCTATCAAGATCAGGTTTTATTGTGAAATCTCATTAGGAACCCATATGAAATGCTACTTTCCACTGGCCAACAAGAAATAGAAGATACTCGGTTTTTAAAAAATAGCTTATGAGCATCTTTTGAGGGGACGGAATTTTAATTTTAGAAACAATCTGCACATGGGACCTAGTCTTGAATCTTGGGGTGATGGAAGTGGGTTTTATTTTTCCCATTTCTTTTATATTTTCAAGCTTTGGTAAATACATATTTTTTTTCTCATTGCCCCTGGAATGAAGTTGGGAATTCTGATTTAGTCTAGTGCTTCTATGAAATGGAGGCTACATCATATTCTGCAATACCGTGGTGGATTTCTTCATGGAGTCTTTGTCGCATTTTATCCAAAGCTAAGGTCTTGATGAAATTACATTCAAGATGATCCTATTTAACAACAGTATATATTTTAAAGACATGTGATAGGCAAAGAGCACAGAAGGCAGCTCCTGCATAAGGCTTTTGGGTTAGATAACGTCATTTCACTCGAGGATGTTTCTTCAAGTATAAAATAAATAGCACAACAGGTGGTTATTTCTAAGATCGCTCTAAAAAAATTATGACTCAACCCAAATAAAACCTTGTGTTAAATTGGGACCACAGAATGCAGGTATGTCTTTTACAAGAAAGAGAAAGTATCACATACTATAACCCCTAGTAAGTCAGATTTGGAAAATAACCTCGCGAATATCTTGAGTCTGTGGATCTTGCAAATCTCAAAATCGCCCAGTTTTGATTATGAAAGTCTCCGAAAATGTTTACACAGTAGAGTGTTTCCTGTTTCCGCAGTTAATTTTTTTAACGTTTTTTTTCTTCTTTTGGTTCTTGAAACGGATTTCCTTTATTTGCACCAGTTTCTTTTCCTTAGTGTGCAATTTCTAGAGTTCTCACATGAAGACTTCACAGTCAACCTTGTCTTCATCAAGTCGACGACATCAAAAGTCATTTATCACTGCAAAAGCTATTCTAGGATCCTTGTGAGTTTTCTGAAGAAGTTCACTCGCATGTGGAAAACTCATCCCGAAATTTCATTTAAACCCTCCAAATAAACAGTAAGCACTCAAAACTTCCAATGAGTTAAATTACTCCCATTCTTGTAGACTCTAAAAATATATCTTCCAGAGACTTATCAGAAAGAGCTTTCAAAAAGCAGGTGTTCCCTCAGAGTCACCTACATTTCAGTAAAAATATTATTTCTTGCTCTGATTGCTAGGTCACCGTAAAATCCAAACTTCACAGAGAACATGATTTCAAGTTCGGTGCCGATCTGGTGCTCAAAGTTCTGTCCCCCTAAGTTAGCTAGAACTCAAACTGAGAGAAGAGACTTGGGAAGACTGTGGACCAGGGTGCTCGGGAAGCGCGTAGAAAATTGAGATGGAAGGTATGGGAACGTTACCAAGATGGATAAAGATGTTACTGGAGATTGAGAAATCTGTCCAGAAACCACAGCGTTTGGTCTAAATGCCCCCAAGAGTGGAAGATACCCAAGGAAAGCCGAAGACCGGAGCGCACTACGCGGCTTGGAAGAAAAATCGGGGGGCGAGAGTGACGGGGGGGAAAGAGAATCGGCTTTAAAAAAGGAAGAAAAAAAAAGGAAGGAAAGAAAAGTTTTCTTATATTCTGGTGCCCCGTGGAAAGGGCACAGGATGGCCGCCTGGAGAAAATGACCTCCCTTTCCCGGCCGCGCTGTCTTCTCGGTCAGGGAGCCTTTACGAAAGGACACGTTAAGGAGGAAACCGCCATTCTCCCTGTCTTTATTTTTTGACTAGCCGCTCGCGGAGGAGTGCAAAGAGCTACAGCTCAGACCTCGGTTACCACCGCGCCGCGGGGGCTCCGCCAGGCCCTACCAGCGAGCCGAGGCCGCGGGGCGCCGGGAGGCCATTTTGCGCGTGCGCCGCTCGCCTCGCGCCGCCCAGGGTTCGGCGGATTCGGATCCCGCCAAATTTGAACGCAAGATTCTCAGGCCCTATCGGCTTGGGAAGCGGCGAAAAGAAGTCGTTTCTCCGAAGTCGGAACCTGTGGCAAGGGGCGGCGACAGCGGGTTGTTCGTGGCCTCACAAGGTGTCCACCTTCCTGCCGGACCGCCGAGGCTTGGCGACCGCCCCTGGGCCTCGAGCTGAGCGCGGGTAGGCAACAGACCCATGTCCGGGGAGGCCGCGGCTTCGCCCGCAAAGCCCACACACGCGCACCCTTGCTTTGCCCCTCCTCCTCCCGCTTCAAATCCCATGCCCTTTCTCCTTCAGAAACGAGGCGTCCTTGCAGTTTGAATTTTTATTGGATAGACTGCAAACTAAATTATTAACAAAACATAAAGCTGCCATCTTGAAGGTTCCTGAAGGCCGCGCTTCGAAGGCGGTGACTGGAAAGGCCGATGGCTCCAATCCCCTGGGACTTAGCCCGCTG
Organism: Spilogale gracilis; assembly: GCA_004023965.1. Classification (NCBI taxonomy): domain Eukaryota; kingdom Metazoa; phylum Chordata; class Mammalia; order Carnivora; family Mephitidae; genus Spilogale; species Spilogale gracilis. The sequence continues at coordinate 198,595 of PITA01000784.1, read as the reverse complement.
ACAGTGGCAAGTATGGGGTGACTTCGCGGCAGGAATCTCAAGATCTGGGCAAAGGACCACACCTTGAAGACCCAAAGGCGGTGCCTAAATAGGTCTCCGGCCCAGGCGAACGTGGGAGGTTTGGCACCCTCACGCCCCCGGCGCCGTCGCGCTCCCGGCCGGGCACAGGGGCTGGCGGTCCAAGAATGGGATGTCGCCTCCGAAAGACGCCGGGACGCAGGCGGTTTCCGACAGAGCCTGCGCCTGCCGGATCCCTAGGGCATAAACGCTTATCTGACCTGGGCCTCCCACTGGCACCCGAAAACCGGGAGGGAAAGGAACGACTTGCGAAGGGTAGTCGGGGTAACGGCAGAGAAGTGAAAGCGGCCTAAAATGGGCGACGCCGGGCGAGTCCTCTTTATCAGTGCAGCAGACTGCAGGAGCCGCCATTTGGTGGCGGATTTTGGTATTTCAGAAGCACGTTGTGCTGAACGTCACAACTGGCTTGTATACATGGCAGGGTCATTTTTAACACGCGATTTTTAAAAATTCAAAATTTCCCCTAACCTTCCCCCTCGGGGACATTGAACCCCTCCCCCACTCCCGGTGGACCGCTCGGCTCGCCGCTCGACCCTGGGCGGGGGACGTTTCCTCGCGGCGACGGCGGCCTCCGCCGGTGCCCGAAGGCTAGAGTGAAGCGGGACGGAGGCCAGCGCACACCTACAGGGGTGTTTTCCTCCCGGTTTCTCAGAGACGGGGGCGACTGCGAGCCCGCAGCTTTCCTCTCCCCCGTGGAGAATCTCATTTTCCTGCGGTCGTGACGGGCATTGTCTTCTCGCTGGCCGGTACCCCTGCCCTGGTCTCCCGCCTAGCACCTCTCAGGCGTGAGGAGCCCGGGCCCAGCGGCAAGGAACCCACCCGACGAGAGGCGGCTCCTCTGGGAATGTCGGGTTAGGATCCCTCACTCGAGCTTCCAGCTCTGCCCGGAGTCCTTCGGGGAGCGGGAAAGCTAGACAAATCCGTAGAGTGCCAGGAGGCCTGCTGGCCACCCAGGGTTGCCGGGTCTTCGAGGGTTTCCATTAAAAGCCCCCGAAGCGTGAGGTGCCTCCCGAGAGGAGAACAAAGGGCAGAGGGGGTGAACGCAAGGAGAGTCCGCGCTAGCTGCAGCCCTTTGCTCAGCCCGGCTCGGAGTCGGGGGCGCAAGCCGGAGTGACTCCCCGCCTGAGAACGAGCCGGGGGGGGTGGGGCGCTCGGCAGACTCGGTGCCGCAGCCCCTCCCGGCGGACTGAATGAACCCAGTCTTCGAGCCTGAGCTGCCATGTTGCTTTCACTGAGGGCGCCAGTAATTTGACGCTTCCGAGGCAGCGACACCCCCAACCGATGAACCCTTCTGCCCTTCTTGTCTCACAGCTGCGGTCAAAGCCCGAAGGGACCGCAGGGCGCGGGCGGGAGTGAGAGCCTTGTGGGCTGCCTAGCCGGCTTGTCCGCGGCGCCGCAGCGGCTTCCCCTCGCCACCTTCCTTCCAGGGGCTGCGGGGCTGCGGGGCTGCGGGGCTGCGCGCTAGGCAGAGGCTCGGTTGCCAGTAGCAACCACACGACGGCGATTTGCAGCCTGGGCCCGGGCCGCTGCCGCTGGTACCGCTGCATCCTTGTACACCTCGGGGTCGAGATTTTGAAACTCTGGGGGTTGCCCTCGTTGACATCTCTCACCCCCGCCCCGGGTCCCCATCCTCCGGTACCCTCAGCTCGGCTCAAAAGCCAGCTCCCCTGGCTTGGCCCTGCCCCCACCGCAGACAATAGGGGCGGCTTGTAGAGCACGCTGCAGCGCGCGCCTCGCTGAACAGGCACCTGAGCCCCCGAGATAGGGGCGCTTTGCTTAGTCCCAGTCCCGGGTTCTCTGGTCTCCAACTTGAGCTTGAAATGTTTTGTCAGTGGCCAGTCCAGTAGAAAGCTTTTCTTGACATCAGAAATAAGGATGGTGGTAAAGAAAGAAGCCAAGGCAAGACGCCCACTCCCTTTCTGGTAACATGGACACAAAGAAGAGCTTTTGATTTGTATTTGCTCTTGGTAACAGTGGCTTTCCTCTGGGTTAGAACCACAGGAAAACGCTACTATCTTGTATTTTGTGTACCATGAATATTTTGCGTTTGCTCCAACATCACGTCCAGTTACTTGTTATGCAAACGTATTACAAACGTGGAAATGGAGCATTTCTCCCGCCCCTTCATTTCCTCTGATGAACCGCATCAGCTCTTGGCAGTGTAGACAGAAGGGTGTGATGCATAAAAAAAATGATTGACCTTGGGTGCCTGGGTGGCTCAGTGGGTTAAAGCCTTTGCCTTCCGCTCAGGTCATGATCCCAGGGTCCTAGGATCCAGGCCCGCATCTGGGCTCTCTGCTCAGGAGAGAGCCTGCTCACTCCTCTCTCTGCCTGCCTCTCTGCCTCTTTGTGATCTCTCTCCCTCTGTCAAGTAAATAAATAAAATCTTTTTTAAAAAAATGATTGACCTTAACCCTCAGGAATCTTTCTGCCTTTCCTAGTATCTGTGGGTCTAAGACACTGACTTAATTTTTTTTTGGCATAAACTTGTTAGTGTTTTAAACAGGTTTTTATTGAAGAAAAATCTTCAAAGTACCCAGGGACCAGCACAGTATTTTATTTAGCTAGTAGGATTACTTGGGAAATATGTGCATTGCCAATTTCTTCACTCTTGATAATTGTCCCTTCTTTAAATAGCCATTAAGTTAGCTGAGTGTTCTTCAAGGATTAAAATTTCATGTAAATCACAGAGATGCTGAAATTTCTAAGTTTAAAGCACCTAGAGGACAAGCACCTATCTTACAAATATTTGTATACTCCAAAGTCCTTTTAAATAACTCAACAAATATTTAAATTTCTAGAGGATTCCAGAAGTTCAACAACCCTTATTAAAAAAAAAAATGTACTAATAACTACTATAAAGCTTGGGTACCTTTAATGAACTTAGTAAAAAGCTAAACATTTTCCAAGCTAGTGCCATTATTCAGATATTCTCATTCATGCATATTTTACCTAATTATATTTAAAATATGGTAGATTGTACTAAAATTATCTGACAAATGTTTCCAGAATTCTAACAATGATAAATTGTATATAAGAACTAGTACCTTTGCTATTTTTTCCACTAATGTGCCTGAAAATGGGTTAAATAGCCATATGTAAGAGGAGATTTTAAAGTAACTTTCACAGTTTCATATGGCACAAGCATGACGTTAACTTTCTTCACAGTTCAGCAGGAATACTTAAGGGACTAGTACTGGATGTTACAAATCTATCAGCAATCAATGCATCTTGAGATATCCTTTTTAATTTAAATCAGTTTGAAAACACACGGAAAGTAGTTAATATGTCTTAATCATATCTGGTGGTAAACTTAAATCAACACGTATCCTAAAATGACTCTCAGGTATGTTTTAAAAGGGGTTCACTTTCAAGCTCCACAAAATGTCAAGTTCATTAAATAAGACAGTTTACTTTAAAGAAGAAAGTTAGCACTACTTGGTTCCTGGAGGCAAGATAATGACCTGTAGCTTGCCCAAACACCCCACCACCACCTTAAAAATAGGGAAGCAAGGCTTTAGTGAAAAGTTCCCTTCTATGGTCTTTCAAGAAAGAAAAGCTCCAACAACTTGCTTTGGACCAAGTTAAAGAGATTATCTCCCTTTTTCATTACGACTGTGTCTTTCAATGAATTGAAGGATAAGATCAAAGTGCATTCATATTCATGTGAATTATCGCTATTGACTTGAATAATGATGGATTTCATTGTTTTATTTAAACTGAAACCAGAAATGCCGCTTTTGAGTCTACACCCCTAAGGCTGTAGAATTTCTTCTATGAGGACTCAAAAACCCAGCAATTAGGTCTGACAACCACGTCATTTCCATAATGTACTTCCGTACAGAGGACTATTTATTGGAATCGGTTACATTTCTATAGAATCTTACCACGTAATTTTTGACTCCTTTCCAACCGTCTGCGGGGGGAGCCCCTAAGTTTAATAAACACACTACCAAAATACTTAAGTGTAAATCATACTGGGAAGATAAAGTGATGTTTAGAAAGCATTTAGTTGTTCATGAATCAGAAAATTAATGTTATCAGTAATTAACTCAGGACAGTGTTTTTGCTTTGAACATGATTCATTACAGTTTGTTTTCTGATGTAACTGAAGAACTTGGTCAGAGTAAGCTCGGGAAAATGTGTTTACCAGCTGTTTCTTTCTAAATATGCCCCGTGACAATTTTCTTAAAATATTTTCACTTTGGGTTCTTTTCAAACTATCCCATCATTTTCTAAGGAGAAAAAGGTTATGAGATGCAAAGGACCCCACTCACTTTTACCAAATGCTCATTCTACTCATTCACCTATTAAAATTCTTATCACTTTAATCTCACCTATTAAAATTCTTATCACTTTTAATCTCTAAGGAAATTAATTACAATAAAGTAAGTTTACAACAGAATAATATAAGCATTCTTTAAAATAGACTTAAGAAAATGAATTTTATGAGCATCAATATTCATAATTCATACAGGCTCTCTAAACTGAAATAGAGACTCTAGTGCAATGCAAGTCTTCTATATTACTAAGGTCTGCGATGGGTTCTGAGGGTATCCTTTCCCACAAAGATAACTAATATCAGTTTTTTGGTATCACTTTAAGTTCTTGCCATACATTTAAAGCATTATGCATAAGCATCACATTTTTAAATCAATTTTTTAAGATCAATGTTTTTTAATATAATTGTGCCTTAAGAAGTCTCTCTCTTCACTGTCCCCATTTGGTGTTCATAGTATTGCAAGGCACTCTTTAAGCCAAGAGTTTGCTAGTAAGTTTGTTTCTATTTGGGATTTGGCCATAAACATTCTGGCATTATTTGTATACTTCTAAGTTTATTTGTAAACTTCCAAGAACTTTACTCTTGACTTATAATTAAAATGATAAGCAATTACATATTCCTTCACCAGAGGGTCTATTCACTCCTAGAATAGAAAACATTTCTTTATAATTCATTTTCTGTCTTGCTAATGGGCATCAGTATTTTCTTCATATAGGTAGTCATTAATCTTTCATGTTATCCCTATGAAAATATTTATTCTTCACTTAAAAAAATAAATATGGGGTAACGTTGGAGCAGGAGACAAATTAAAAGAACCCAGTTTTAGCAATATTCAGATGTTTCCTCTGGAATATCAAGAAATAAGACGACAGGAATTGTATTTTATAGCTTACTCGGGCTAATGAGAATGCAAATTTTAGTGCAAGTATATCCTCTGAAAGAATGAGATGCTGTGCCACCGCGTCTTAAAACCTAGTATACGTTTTAGCGGAGCTCACTGTCGGCTCTGATAGACTCTGTGGGGAAACCGACATGCAGAGTGGATAAACAGCCTATCCCATTTTTGTAAAAACAGAAACCTTAAACTTTTTCTCTCATTACTTTTAAAGTATTTTCGAGGGGTCAGAGCATACAGTCATTCTTCAGAGTAATCAATAAACAAGAAGTTTTGGCTTCTGACTTGGTATAACAAAATGACGTCAAAAATTAAAAAAAAACGAGACTCGCACATGCGCAGTGAGGTATGGCTTTTTTTTTCCTTCCCCCAATAAGCTTTTGGCCCTCCAAACGGCCTCTGGGATCTGGTCTGCACTACCCGCTCTACAGAGCTGGCTGAAGTAAGGTGGTGCAGGATTCCCACACCCCACTCCTGCAAGGGGAGTCTGAACCTCCTCGCTCTCCCCACCAACGGGGGTGCTCTCTTTAGAACTCCTGGTAGGACAAAGTCAGGGAGAAGGACCGCAGTGGCCACGGCGGGTTTTTCCGGCTGCGCCAGCACTGCGGGGCCTCGGTTCCGGGGTTCGGGTCTCCTCCCGCTCCGGGTAGGCCTCTTGAGAGTTGGCCCCACCATTCTTGGGCCCACGCGTCAGCCGCGCCGCGGGGAGGCTCGGCCGGGACCTCTCCGTAAGAGCCCCTGTGGCTGTGCGGTTCTTGCTGGAAGCCTGGCCCGGGAAAGCAAAACGAAAGGATAGAGGCCTTCTTTTCTCTGCAAGCCGCCCTCCAGCAGACGCCAGCTCTGCTGGACCCGCGGCCCCTTCCCTCAAGATACCCTGGCCCGCGGCCCGCGGAGCTCTGAGGATGCAGCAGAGTGGGACGCCCCCACCCCACCCCCATAGCGCTCGCACCCTTGAGCATCACAGCGGCCCAGGGCACAGCCGGCCCCGGGAGGCCCCACGGGAGGGAAGCAGCCGCGCGGGGCCTGCGCCGCGCTTCCGCACTCGCACCCTTGGGCGGGACCCTCCCGCCTCTTCCACCAGTCTGCGCCCGGGCCCCTGATTCCCCTGCGCCCCCTTTTCTGCCGGTCTCAGCGATTGACGGCGGGGCCCTCTGAGCCAAACCTCCGCCTGACCCCGGTCCCAACCGATTCCCGGCGCCCCCTCCCTCGTTAGAAACGGAGTAGAGGTGCTCTTTGGAGTTAGAGAAATTTGGGACTAAAGGAAAAGCCGAGAACGTCCCGGGGTACTGCATTCTTCTCTTCCCCAACACCCCCATCAACACTGAACACAGTTGCCTGCGGGGGGCCAGCGCCGTCGAGCCGGGAACCCCACGTCCACCCAGCGCGGAGACTTGCCTGTGTCCAGTTAGGAGGTGCCGACCAAGAACCTTCAGTTCCCGACTGGGAGCCACCGCGCAGCTGTGGCTGAACCCGCACCGTTCATGGGCCCAGTCCTCCCAGGTCATGGACTGGATGCAGGCAGGGTGGGCTCCAAGGGTCCCATGTGACACTTTCCATTTTTGTCCCCGATATCCTGTGCTAATAAAAAGGTGGGAATAGAAGAGTATCTACCTTCCTTGAGAGGAGTGCAACAACACCAAGATTTTAAAGAGGTGGGGGACAGGTCGAGAGGGAGTGGCTCACAGCCATCTCTGCCAGCGCGCTTAGAGTTTTCTATCTGGTGGTGTGGGGTTTGCGTTCAATTTTTAAGGAAAAGTCACCTCCTTAAAAAGATACTCACATCACACACACACACACAGCAAGCAGCAATAATTTGTCTTTTTAGGCATATCCCAGGTCCTATTTCAGATTTCTACACTAAAGCATCCATTTTTAGTATCAATCACTTCGTGCTATATGGTGCCTTTGGAAGCGAAATTATTTGTGTATGGAATCCCCCTAATCATGGTTTACTTTGAGAGTGGAAAAGCAGAGTTCAATCTTTGCATCCATTGAATTACTGGAAAAGAAAGACATGTACAGGTGTATCCTTAGAACTTTGGGCCAGTTCAATCACTGTTTTCTTAACATTTTACCAACTTTAATGCTAAAACGTTAACTTTAAAGTTTAAAATGTAAAGAATTGATTTTAAAAGACTTGAGAAACAAAGAATAGGACAGAAGACAAATACAAGCCAAGCATTGAAATGTTAATCTTCCCCTCCTGGATAGGAGTGTCGCAGTCTCTCTTCTACAGCTGACAGACCTGATAGCACAAATGGATGGTCTGCTGAGACCTAAATGCAAAATCCTGATGTTTCTCCTCAAAAGAATGCCAAAGTAACATTTAAGAGTCATATGTTTGCTCTCATCCTTATAGATAATATTTTGAGTTCACTAATTTGGTTATTGAGTATGTAGTGTTTTTATTTTTAATTCAAGCATGCAAATATGGAGTTGTTTCAATAATTTTAGATGTGTTTTTTGCAAAGTGATTATTATAGTCTATAACTTAAATAATAATTATATGCAACTGCCAAATCAATGCCTATTTAAATGCTAATATTATGTTTTAAATCTTTGAGGGAGGAGGGAAGGACTTTCATATCTAGATAAAACCCAGCTAATTTTTTTTCAAAAACAAGAAGCCTTTTATTATTTAAGGGATGTAGATATTCTCATTTTCTTCAACAAGGTTACTCTATGTCCCTTGTCTTTGCTTCCAAAGCACTTATATGGCTTAGACCAATTACAGCTCTTAAAACACGGGCAGGCTGAGTATATACTTGAATGAATTAGTACTTTGTTTACATGTCTTTCTCCCACTAGATTTCATGTGCTAGAAAACAGGCACATTCTGTTATTAGCAAGGTGTTTGGCATACTTTGATACTTAATGTGTGTTTGGCTTGAGAGAGGAATATATATACACTTGATTCACCTCAACAATTTTTAAAATGTAGACGCTAATATCTAATCAGCACATACAAAGCCTTAACCTTTAATATTCAGCTAGGAGCCAAAGGAAAAAAATACATGTCTGGTAAAATTAGCAAAATTTCTTTTAGGCATATGTGAAATATATTTCCATGATAATAGGATTTTTCTGAATTCCCAAACCAGACTTTTAGAGAAGTACAACAGGATACTTAAACTGGCTTTATAATGTTGTCTTTTTAAAGTCTAATTTTCATAAGTAAAAAAATTAAATGCAAAAGTGATTTTAAAGTTACACATGATTAGCTTTTTAGAAAAGGAGCCAAAGTCTTCCAAACAAATCTTTCATAGAAACAAATCTTTTGCAATTTGTTCAGATAATATGCTTCATCCTCAATCAAATGTATAGTTTAATAGGTCAAGTACATTGTATATAAAGTTAGCTAGTACTTTAAGAACAGTGATCTTAAACAGCACTTTAAAAAGAACCCTGAAATATCCCTTTGAACAGTTTTCTTTCTCATTACTTAATTGTTACAGTTGTGTGTGTGATCATGGGACATTCAATTAGCTTTGTAAAACAGAATGGTATTTTATTTTGAAGTTAGTAAGTTGAAAAGTGGGTCAGAAAATATGGATTGGCTTTTTATCTATAGAAATCTGCCATATTTTATATTTGAATTGCTGATAATTCATTTATGTGTATATTATAATCATCCTGTTGCATTTCTCTAATTTTAAAGACTTTTTTCCCAGAAAAGCTAGAATAAAGAGCAAAGATCTAGCTTCTTTAATGTGTCTAATTTCAGATATAAAGTAGGAATTCTATATTGTTTTATCAGAAAGAATACAATTTAACAATTTAATGATAGATACTCAAATCCATGGTTAAAAATAGTTTGTATACCATTTGAACTTAAGTTTTTAAACCTTGTAGCATTTCATAAGTAGACTTGTATAAGTAGTATATTTATAAGTTTAGACATCTTTTTCTCTATGAAGTTCCTATCTCAACACTTGTAAAGTAGAAAATCATAGTAAAGCAATTACTAAAAGTGACAGCTGTGGTAACTTAGGAGTTTGAATTGTTTAAGGACTGAAACCAAATATGGAACCTCTTAGTTTTAAGGGGATTTTTTAAAAATAATGCAACAAGGAACTGAAAACAAAATTACAGTGAAGGTTTTATTTGCCACTTTAATTATTTGCTCAATCTGTTTTCCCACACATCTCTAAATGGGAACATACAAAAACTTTAATTTTGAAAGACCTGTTTCCTTAGAGAAATGTGGAGACCATTGTGTGAAACATGATTTTGGAGTTAGGTAAAGGAAGTGTATTACTGTCTTCTGAACTGTGGAGCTAAAGACATGCACCTGTTCCGGGAGCAGCAGGGACCTGACTGAACACACTTACTCCTCTCTTTTACTGCTGGTCCATTCCCCAACTATCTGGGGCTCCACAAAATATCAGGACTTCATCAGAGGCTCAAGTCAGAGTGAGAGCTTAAAGATTATTATATAGGACTCACCCCAAATATAAGAACCAGCTAAGTTTGCATACTCCCTTCTATTGAAGAAGAGATATCAAGAGGTTTCTTTTCTGTCTTGGCACTACTCAGGGGCAGCTGTGGCTATCTATTCACTTGTCACCTGGTGAAATTGTAGGTTCTGATGGAGAAACATTTAAAGTTGACACCTGCCATTGAAACATTTAGTATACAGTTTTCAGGCAAGCTAGAAATCAGTGATAGACTAAGTACTTAATTTCTGTTAAAAGACTCTGGGTAAAAATCTAAACTTATACAAGCTAGGAAAGTCTGGTTAAGAACGTGAATTAAAACTTTCCAGGTAAAGATTCTCTCTCCCTTTCTTTTGGAAATGTCATTTAACTTTAAAAGACAAAGACAAATGTTTAAAAATTACAAGAGTGAGCAAACAGCAAAGTTGGTAGTTAAGTAGAAGAAAGTCACGGAAGACAGGACATTTATCATATTGTTCCTCATCAACTTTTCTCATTGAATCTGTAAGAGTCTCTGCTTATTAAATACTTTAAAAGTAATATGCGTAAATTATGACCATAGTTGTCTTGACCCTCCAGGAATCTTGAAGCCAGAACTGTCAGGTACTTGAAAGCTGGATTAAAGGGGAGAACCATTCGGTGTTAAGATTACACTGACTATGTATATTATCAGATTACACCACGTCATATGTGAGATGTCTCTTGGCCGTCTAAGTCAGACACGGCTCCACTGACGTAGTTTACTAGCCTCGCCGAGCTTCAACCGACTTTTCCCTTGCGGGGCGGGGGGGGGGGGGGGGAGCTCTCCCTCCCCTAGACCGAGTCCGCGGCGCAGTCAGGAAGCGTCGCGGGTGCGGGGTCGGCATGCAAAGAACCCTAGGCTCCAGGCGGACGCCCTGAATGCGCGGCAGGATCGATGGTGCACAATTCTCGCGGCGGTCGGGCGACAGAGGCACGTCCCGGGAGCCCCTGCAGGCGGAGATCCCCTGGGGCTCGTCGCCTTCGCCCGCGCCGGGTGCCGCGGCCGTGACGTCACTCCCGGGACTGGCCGTTGCCGCGAGACGGTCGCGTTCCGGTTCCGGTCGGTTGCCCGGGAGACGCGGGTACACAGAGAGAAACGGCTCCCGTCGGAGGCCGGGTGGTCGCCGCGGTCGCCCCCTCGGCGTTCTCGCAGGCGGGGAGCTGACGGGCAGCGTCGGCGCGGAGCTGCTCCCAGGCGGAGAGCTGCCGGCGCCATGAGTCAGAGGCAGGTGTTACAAGGTAAGGCCCGGAGCGGGCGGCGCCCCGACGGGCTGCCGGCGGAAGCCGCGGGGGCACCGGAGCGGCCTCCTCCACCGTGTCCCTTCTCCTCAGTGTTCGAGCAGTACCAGAAAGCCCGGACCCAGTTCGTGCAGATGGTGGCGGAGCTGGCGACCAGACCCCAAAACATCGAGACGCTGCAGAACGCGGGTGAGCCCGCACCGATGCCGCGTCACTCAGGGCCCCTCGCCCCGCTTGGCCGGTCGCTCGGCACCCCGGCCCGGCCCTGCCCTGCCTCGTCTTGCATCTCGAGTTCCTAGTTACCCCGCGTGCTCAGCCCTCTATCGGCTCCTTACTTCTCACTCCGTATCCCCGGCTCCTCGTCGGCGAGGGTCTCTGGCCTCGCCTAGTCCTGGGTCCCGGGTCCCCTGCCTCAACCCTGGCCTTACCCCGACTCCCTGTCGCTCCGCTCCCCCGCCGACTGAGCTTTTGGAGAGGGGCGGGGTGGCGATAGGAGGACGGCGTCCCTAAATTCTTCCTATCCACCACGGAGGCCGTGGAAGCATTCGTTCTTTTTAGCGGGTCTTTTTGGGTGTGAGGCCAAGAGGGTGAAACTTCCAGATTGGTGTTAGAGGGGCCCGATGTCCCTATTTCCATCTTTATCGCAACGAGGCAAGTGTCAAGTTGAAAGTCAAGGCCGGAAGAATTGCCTGGAAGTCATTTTACGTGAATGGGATTCTACCTTAACCAGACCCATTTTATCCGGGCGCCGTTGCTTGTCACCCTGCCTTTGATCACCTTCGACTTCCTCACACCAAAGGAATTCCAGAGCTGTTGACACATTATTTCTCGCCTTGCATTAGTGAAAGGGCAAAGATTTGCTTGAATAATTTCTAAGACATTCAAAGTAGGTAAAGTGCTAGCTTTTAGAGGTCCTTGTGGTGCTGTCATTCCACCCCCAGTCCGAAATTATGCATACTCTAGAAAGAGGGAGAAAGAGAGTGTGCTTTGCTTCTTATCAATTAACATAAACAGATGGAGAAGATAATGGTGGATTAAGGATGATTCCATCGCCTTCTGAACTCAAAGTAAGGTAGCATTTTATCGCTACTGTGTTATAAGAAATGTTCAATTTATAGTTTGTAATCTTTAAAACTAATTTAAATTAACACAGAATTAAAAGAAATTTAAGGACATATTGACAGGGCAAGAATGTTTAGAAATAATGTTTACTCTGGTTTCTTTGAGGAGAATTACTATTGCACCTAAATGGTAATTTTTTCTGTCATGGAGAGGGATTTTGGTGTTTATTCTTTGTATGTTTCTCTTGGAGGGGAGTGTATTTATAGAAATAATCATGTTTTAAAACTTTTTATTTTGATGATCATGTTTTAAAACTTTTTATTTTGAGATAATTGTAGATTTACATGAGTTGCAAGAAATAATACAGATTTCCTCTACCTCAAAATGGTGGCATGATATCACAACCTGGATACTGACACTGATAAAAATCCACCCATTTTATTCAGGTTTTCCCAGTTTTGCTTGTACTTATTTGTGTGTGTGTGTGTGTGTGTGTGTGTGTGTGTGTATGTTTAGTTCTATACAGTTTTATCCTGCATGTATCCATCATCACAATAGTCAAGATACACAACACAATTATTACTGCAAGGATCACTTTTATTGTCCTTTTATAACCACACCTACCTTCCTCTTGTCCCTAATCCTGGACAACCACTAATATATTCTTCTTTTGGAAATTTTAAGTTGATCTTTTGTTCTGCAGTTGTTTCATGTGGATTAATTTTCTTTCTTCTGCATGTGTGTATGTCCTTATGTGCATGGATGTGTATACTCCCCAAAGTACCCAGAACAGTGTTGGATATAGTGTTTTATATGTATAAATTTATTAGAGCAAATATAAGTTTATTAGAACATATTACATTTTTTAAATTCACTCAGTTTTTGGTTCTTCCCCATCAGTCCTACTTGTCAGTGGCTTTTGAGAATGACACTTACTATTCACAAACATTTAATTTCTGAACTGTAGGTAAAGAACTAAACTAAAACTTTTTTTTAAAAGGGAAAATGAGGGACACCTTGGTGGCTCAGTTGGTTAGTGTCTGCTTTTGGCTCAGGTCATGATCCCAGGGTCCTAGGATCAAGCCCCTCACTGGGCTCCCTGTTCAGTGGAGAGTCCGCCTCTACCTCTGCCCCTCTCCCTCACTTGTTCTCTCTCTCTCTCTCAAATAAATAAATAAAATCTTTAAAAAAATCAAAGGGAAAATGATTGACATTTTAAGAATTTGATACTGCAATATGGGGTATAAGTAACACTTAAGATACAGAATATCACATTTTAGTATAATAGTGGCAAGTTATCTCTCCCTGTAAGTGTACAGTGTAGATTGTATTATGGAATTTAATCAATCCAAACCATTAGGCTAAGTGATCACCAAAGTATAAGGGATCTGTATATGACATCTTAAATAGCCACCTAGTTCCACTTATGGTTTGGCTTATGAAGGAATGGGATACAGAAGGAATATAACAATGTTTTGAAGTTGTCTGCATTTGACCAATGTTGATGGAATGCTAAGATTTTTCTTTTCTTGAGGAACTTATTTCAACATATTTCATGTTATCTAGATTTGTTTTAAACACTCCTTTAATAATTTTAAATAGATACAGCTAATGAATATTTCAATGTATTTATTCTTTTGATTAAAATAATCCCTGGGGCGCCTGGGTGGCTCAGTTGGTTGAGCGACTGCCTTGGGCTCAGGTCATGATACTGATCGGATGAGCCCCACATCAGACTCCCTGCTCGGCAGGAAGCCTGCTTCTCCCCCTCTCACTCCCCCTGCTTGTGTTCCCTCTCTCACTGTGTTTCTCTCTGTCAAATAAATAAATAAAATCTTTAAAAAAATTGTTACTAGAAAGACCAGTGTACAATGTGTCTACAACCTAGAGTTATTTTTTTCTTACTGAGGTTTTATTCCTTCTAAATCAAATACATACAGAAATTAAAAAGTTTAATGTTTGTTATAAAATCTCTTTATGCACTCTCCAACCCTGTACCTTTGTTTTTTTTTTTGTTTTTTTTTTTTTTAAAGATTTTATTTATTTATTTGACAGAGAGAAACACAGTCAGAGAGGGAACGCAAGCAGGGGGAGTGAGAGAGGGAGAAGCAGGCTTCCCACCGAGCAGACAGCCCAATGTGGGGCTCGATCCCGGGTCTCCAGGATCATGACCTGAGCCGAAAGCAGTCGCCCAACCAACTGAGCCACCCAGGTGCCCCAACCCTGTACCTTTGAACTATTACATCTTGCTATTTAAAAATGAATTTTGATACTTTCCCTCTTTCATAATCAGTAACGTGTGTAACATATTGTAAATAGTAGAAATAATACATTATTCTACCAACTGTAGAATTTCAGCAAATGGAGGTGATTATTTAGTTATAAAATGTAAGTAATATGTTTTGGGGCATATTGGACTATCAGGATCTCTTAGGTTGTTTAGAAAACCTTTTATAATAAGCTAATATAAAAACTCCCAAGAAAATTATTTTTAAACTGTTTTGCTGTATAAAATGAACTTTCTGAAGCAGCTATTTATGTAAGAAAAATTGGGGTAAAATTTAAATTAATACTTTGTAACATTTTAAATATAACCTATAGCAGAACAATAAACATGGCTAAGAACTAGAAGAGTGTGAATAGAGAAAACTTCAGAACCCTTTAAATATGCATTTCTATGAAGCTAATTTGCAAATTTAAGCAATTTTTTTTTAAAAGATTTTATTTATTTGACAGAGAGAAACACAGCCAGAGAGGGAACACAAGCAGGGGGAGTGAGAGAGGGAGAAGCAGGCTTCCCGCCCATCATGACCTGAGCCGAAGGTAGTCGCTTAACCAACTGAGCCACCTAGGCGCCCCAAATTTAGGCAATTTAATTAGTTTACAATTCAAGAAAATAATAAACGTTGACACAAAATTATCTTAAGTTACATGTGTCTAGGGCAGGGTGAAAGTGTTCAGATTAATGATTTAGCACCTCAATTTGCTGAGAAGGAAAAGTCTGTGGTAAGCATTCATAATACATTTAAAACACAGCCTGGGGAGCGCCTGGGTGGCTCAGTTGGTTGGGCAACTGCCTTTGGCTCAGGTCATGATCCTGGAGACCCAGGATCGAGCCCCACTTCCGCCGAGCAGGAAGCCTGCTTCTCCCTCTCTCAGTCCCTCTGCTTGTGTTCCCTCTCTAGCTGTGTTTCTCTCTGTCAAATAAATAAATAAAATCTTAAAAAAAAATAAAATAAAACACAGCCTGGTAGGTACAAGTACCATGATTCTCTCACAAAACCCACCCTTCCAAAGGATATTGAGACTGAAAAGATAATTAGTAGAGCAACTTTAAAAAAACTTAACCAATCGTGCTATTTAAATTTAATGAATATAAAAAGAGTCTTGGACTTGTGAATGCATGATAATTAAAGTACTTATCTTTTCTTAAAAGATAGAGATAGTGGGTTTTGTGTTTTGTTTGTTTTACATATGCTTAAGCGGAAAACATTTGAGGGAACTGTAATGCATTCTGAATTTGAATGCATCTAGTAATATGTCCTAAAAACAAGATCATTCAAAATTTTATTTTGTGTTCCAAATGCTTGTTTCTACATGAACATTTATAATATAGCCAGGGCTAGGATGTCCTTAGTCTCTTAGAAAAAAACTGGATGATTAAAAAAGAAAAATCTAAGTTATGGGTGAAATCACAAGTTTGCGTGGGTTATATTTTAATGTTACAATGTAATGTTTTTGAAAAGTTATTTAAGTATTTCCTAACTCCTCTTCACATTTCAATGTTTTTTTCATGGCTTTTGCTCCTCTGACTAGTACTTTTCTTGTACTACTTTGCCTACTTAATGTCTACTTATTCTTTATGGCTCTGTTTAGGTGTTGATTCCTCAGGGAAACCTTCCTTGAGCCCTCTCAGTAAGTTAAGTCTCTTGATTTATGCTTTCCTTGCTCCTAATATTTCTCTTCCATGATACTCATTACAATTGTCATGATTTAGTTTCTGTTTCTCCACGAACTGTAAATTCCATGCCTAGCATAATGCTTAGTCTAGAGCAAATGTTCAACATACTTACATAGAATGAAAGAAGGAGTAATTATTATTTTTTAAAATTTATTTTTTTTAAGCAATCTCTATCCCCAACATGGGCTTGAACTCACAGTCCTGAGATCAAGAGTCACAGGCTCTACTGACTGAGACAGCCAGGTGCCCCAGGAGTAATTATTTTTCTAAGTTTTCTCACATTTCTTAAAAAATTAGATTCTTATAACAGCTCAGATAGGTAGAATAGGTTTCTTCTTAAGCCCCACAAAGGTTGGATAATTGTTCTCATCACATAGTTAGTCCCGGCCAGACTAGGACTAGAAGATGTTTAATTGCTGTCTGACATTGCACTCTTTCTGTGTCACCTTGTAGGTGTTAGTAAGCTATTTCTAGATGGTTCTAGGACTTCCTAATAAATCTTAATGTTAACTATTAAAACAAGTCATCTGTAATGTGTGTATCCAGTAATTGTGTGTATTTGGCTTTTGAGGTCTCCTTGAGGACCATTATGGGAGCTTGAGTGGAGGCCAGATGCAGAGAACTAACTTAATTGATAAGTACCTGGAGGTTTGAGGGAATGGGAGTTATACTTAAGTCTTACACTGGACTCAGAACTCTAGAGGACCTTCAGCTTCCTCTGAATTCTAAGGAAAGCCTTATCAGTCAAGCCAGGAACTCTTTAAAGGCACCCCAGGAACAGTGTGTAATCCACTGGAAGTTGTAGACCCAGGTAATACTTCAGAGAGTTGTTGGACTGAGTTCCTGCTGGGATCAGGGAGAGTGCAGGGGAGACTTCCTCAGAGCCCAAGATTGTTAGCTGCCCTGTGACTGGTTTCTTTTTGAGAACATGGAGGGGAGAGCACAATGAAGGGGAGACCCTTGATATTTGTTGGTTGATTGTATATAATACTTCCTTTTGCTTTTACTTAATCATGCTTTGTGTGAAAGGACTTTTACTCCATATTCATTGGGGTCAGAACTTTGGGATTTCTTTTTTTTTCTTTTTAAACATTTTTAATTTTTATTTAATTTTTTAAAGATTTTATGTATTTATTTGACAGAGAGATGGAGAGCACAAGTAGGCAGAGTGACAGACAGAGGGAGAGAAAGAAGCAGGCTTCCCAGCGAACGAGGAGCCTGATGAGGGGCTTGATCCTGAGATCCTGGGAACATGACCTGAGCCGAAGGCAGCTGCTTAATGACTGAGCCACCCAGGTGCCCCTGAACTTTGGGATTTCTTTCTTTCCTTTTTTTTTTTTTTTTTAATATTTTATTTATTTGACAGAGAGAAACATAGTGAGAGAGGGAACACAAGTAGGGGGAGTGAGAGAGGGAGAAGCAGGCTTCCCACCAAGCAGGGACCCCGATGCGGGGCTCGATCCTGGGACTCTGGACCTGAGCTGAAGGCAGTCGCTCAACCAACTGAGTTACCTAGGCACCCCTGAACTTTGGGACTTCTACTGAGTAGATGTATTGACCCTAGGAGAAATGCGGGGCCACCCTTGAGAAAAAATTTGGTCTTGCCTTGTAGTGGGTGGGATGGCCCCTCTGAATATGTCATACATCCCTAATTTTCAAAGTGACATATTGGTTTTGTCATATACCCCATGCTTTCTGTCATAAGGGTGGCTCAATTTTAAATTTATTTTTTGTTCAAGTTCTGTTATACGTATAGGTGAAAACAAGTGATATTTGTCTTGGGATCATGACCTGAGCCGAAGGCAGACGCTTAACGACTGAGCCACCCAGGTGCCTCCATCTTAACCTATATGTTTGATAAAATTATCAGCTCCCATCTCTCTACTAAATGGCTTTTTTTTTTTTTTTAAGGATTTTATTTCTTTATTTGATAGAGAAAAAGAGAGCACAAGCAGGGGAAGCGGGAGAGGCAGAAGCAGGCTTCCCCATGAGCAGGGAGCCTGATGCAGGACTCAACTCCAGGGCCTTGGGATCATGACCTGAGCCACAGGTAGAAGCTTAACAGACTGAGCCACCCAGGTGCTTCTACTACATGGCTCTTAGTTATAGCTTTGTATTTATATCTTTTAGAGAAAACTATCTCAAAAAATTTTAGAGTAAGTAGAGTATGAAGAAAACATTTTATCTGAAGAAAGAATTTGATTATCTTCTGAAAGTGACGGCTTCAAATATTACCCATGAAACCTCTTGGAGCAGACAATCCCTTTATAATTGCCCTATTTATTCAGTACTTACCCCATTTGTGAACATTTCAGTTTTCTGCAGGCAAGTGGGTATTATATGTATAAATTGAAAAAGAGAAAACACATTGACAAAAGAAGACAAGACTAATTCAATATTTGCAGCTCTCTAGAAAACTTCCAAATTAAGATACAGTTATATTTATTTGGGGTGCTATGGGGTAAAGGTCCAGTTTAAATGACTCATATACTTAAAAAGAGAAATATGAACATATATTAACTATATTGTTATTTTTTATTTTTAAGAAATTTCCAAAAATCACCTTATTGAGATATAATTCACATACCATACAATCCACACGTTTAAGTATAAAATTCAGTGGTTTTTGGTACATTATTAATTTTTAATAGTTTTTTAATTTAAGTAATCTCTACACTCACCATGGGACTTGAATTCATGACCTTGAGATCAATAGTCACAGGCTGTTTGAGCCAGCCAGGCACCCCAATACATTGTTAATTTCTTAAAATTATGGTAAAATATAACAAAATTTATCATTTTAGCCATTTCTAAGTATGTAATTCAGTGGTATTAATTACATTCCTAATGTTACGCAGCCCATGTGACTAATTACAAAACTTTTTAAAAGTCACCCCAAACAGAAACTCATTTTGTCTTTATTTTAACTAAAATTTGCCTAGAAAGAGAAAATTGCATTAAATTACACAGTTTGTTCATTCATCATTCAATACTTATTGACTGTCCACGGGCCCGATGCATGCTTAGATACCGATCATGCAAAAATAGAAGGCATAGACTCCTTAAGTTTCCTTAAGGAGCTCATTTGCTGAAGGAAAGATATAAATACTGTTTGATAAGTGTCCATTACCTAGACATATGGAACACATATGAAGGGTACCTAACTCAAGCTTTGGAGGGGTACTTTCACGGGAGACTTCCAGAGGACGTATTATCTGGCTGAATTTTGTAGGAGTTAGCTAGATGAAGAAGGGGGAGAAGAAAAGTGTATTCAGGTAGAGGGAACATTATGTGCAAAGGCACAGAGGCAAGAGGAAAGGTGGTGATTGATAGAAAAGATACATGTTTAGCTAGGGCAGGAGCCTCTTGGGATAATAGGGGTACAGAGAGGCCAGGCAGTGGCTGGAGGGAAAAACAGGCTTACTTCTGAAGGACCTCATCCAAAGTTTGGATTTATCCTGGAATTGATAGAAAGGCATTGACAAGCTTTCCTCAGAGAAATAAAGGGATCCATTTTGTGTTTTTGAGAGATGATTTCTCACAGCAGTGTGGAGAATTGATTGGAGGGAATTAAAACAGGATTGGGAAGGCCGTGTGCCCATTTTTGTTTAAGTCCTTTAATAGATCTGTAGGATTTGTGACTTAGAAGGGGCGGGGCAGGTGAGGAGAGGGAGGAGTTCAGGGGGTCTCATAGTCTTCTGGTTGCTATTCATTAATGGAGAAGAGATATAAAAAAGCAGAGGAAAATGGTGACTTCATTCTCTAATATCATTGAAGTTGAAGTATCTGGGATATCTATGTGCCAGCTACTAAAGTGAGCAGTTTGGATATGTAGGGCTCTGGAGCTCATAGAAGTGATCTTGGCTTGGAAAAAGGGGTTTGGATATGTGGAATTTACATGTTCCTTTGAAAACTATTTTAAAGGTCCATTTTATATTTCTTCATGTAATTATAAACCCATGTAAGTTCCAATCATTTTATCTAAAGTATCATGTGAATTGAACTTGCCATAATGTTTGTGATCTGTGTACTTAGTTCAGATCTCACATATAGACAGTGGTGGCTATGACCTAGCCAAGAGTCAGAAAATTGTACTGGAAGAATGAATGACATTTCGGTTTAATGCAGTAATCATGGAAGAGAGCTACAATAATGTTAATGGTAGAATTAAGTGAATTCAACAGATTATGCCCTTTATCATGCATTTGAAACCTGGCACATATGGGCTAGTTTTCATTGGGAAATGGGCTGTGATTAATACTGGGGAGGAGAAACAGGAGGGCATAGATGCTAGAGTTATAAAATAGTATCTACCTCATAGGATTGTAATGAGGATTGATTAGTTAATATTTGTAAATTTCTTAGGGAAGTCCCTGGCACATGATAAATGCTATGTAGGTGTGTGTTAGATCGGTAAAGAAATATCTACTGTGCGAGGTGCCTGAATGTCTCAGTCAGTTAAGCATCTGCATTTGGCTCAGGTCATGATTCCAGAATCCTGGGATCAAGCTCTACATCAGGCTCCCTCCCACTTCACATTCAGGCTGGTGTGAATTTATCATGCTTCTTCAACGGTCTGCAACACTCATGCATCTTTTGTTCAAGCCAGAAACTTGGACGTATCACTTATTCCTCCCTCCTCTTCACAAGAATCAGTTTGTCTTATAAATATCTAGACCTTTCACTTTTCTCTTTCCTTTGCTGTTAGTATTCTCCAGGCTATGCTCACATCTGGCCTGCATTCATACAATAGCTTCCTAAGTGGTCTTCCTGCTTCCATGTTGTCTCTTTTCATCCTTTCTCCCCAGTGTAATCAGTGATTCTTTCTTTACAAAGTACAAAAACACTGATGTTAATGTTCAGATTAAATTCATAATCCTTAAAATAGTTTAGTGGGCTCTTCAGTACTTTTGTTTCTGTTAATCTCTTAGCCTTCTTTCCCGACTCTTTGCTCCATTCATGTACTTCGGTCATACTGCATTCTTAGTTTTGTCAATATATCAAAGTCTCTGAGAGTCATTTATACAGTTCCTTCTGGTTGGAAAACTCTCCAGTCCTTCCCTTTTCCATTCTCTCCAGTTATTTCAGCAGATGGTCTGTGATCTGCCTGAGAGCCTTCAAATCTCCACTTAGATGTCCCTTTCACCTTGGGTTGCCTTCCGTGTCCGTCAAGGCTTAGGTTGGATACTCCACTGTATGCTTGCAAAGCACCTACTACTTCTCTTTTATGCATTTATCATAATGTGTTACATGTGTTTATTTCTCTTGACCCCTTTATAATTCCATGAAGTCAAGGATGATTGGGTTTTCAATATCTTGTATGTTCTTCTTTTTTTTTTAAAGATTTATCTATCTATCTATCTATCTATCTATCTATCTATCTATTTATTTATTTATTTATTTTGACAGAGCACAAGCAGAGGGAGCGGCAGGCAGAGGGAGAGGGAAAAGCAGACTCCCTGCTGGTCAGGGAGCCCGATGCAGTCTTGATCCCAGGACCTTATGACCTGAGTCGAAGGCAAATACTTCACCATCTGAGCTTTTCAGGCACCCCAACACCTTGTATATTATTAACAGATGGTATTAATGGTGAATAATTGAATGGTGAATAATTCATATTCATTCCATGGTAATTCTAAAATACATTGTAGAAAAGGGGGAAAGAGGAAGTTAAAGAGTATTTGTTAGGGGATAATGGAAAGTTCTGGACATGATAGTGGTGATGATTGTACAAGTGTACTTAATGCATACCTAATTGTACATTTAAAATGTTTAAAATGATCAATTTTGTTATGTATATTTTAGCACAATAAAAAAATAAAAATTTTAAAGATTAAAAAACAAAGAAGGTGAGAGGTAACCACAGTAAGCAGAAATCTTTACTAGGGCCTATGTGTACCCAATGGCCCAGTTTGCAGGTATTTGTTTTTAAAGAAACAAAGTGATGTTAACTATCTTTATAAAGCCACAGCAGATTGAGGTAATATGTATATAAAGTATATGCATGTAATGTGAGAGTGGGATTTTTTTGGTTTTGGAAGTGTTTGATGTTTCCTTCCTGATTTATATCTGTAATGGCCTATATTGTGTTAAAAGGAATTAAAAGAGTTGTGATTATTTTGAGGCTATTTTATAATCTCTTCTATTAGATTATTCATTTCTTTCTTTCTTTCTTTCTTCCTTTTTTTTTTTAAGATTTTATTTATTTATTTGACAGAGAGAGAGATCACAGGCAGGAAGAGTTGCAGGCAGAGAGAGAGGAGGAAGCAGGCTCTCTTCTCATGCGAGCCTTGATCCCAAGCTGAAGGCAGAGGCTTTAACCCACTGAGCCACCCAGGCACTCTCTTTCTTTTTTTTTTAAGATTTCATTTTTTTATTTGACAGAGGGAGAGAGAGACAGAGTGAGAGGGAACACAAGCAGGAGGACTGGGAGAGGGAGAAGCAGGCTTCCTGCTAAGCAGGGAGCCCAATGTGGGGCTTGATCCCAGGACCTTGGGATCATGATCTGAGCCAAAGACAGCCCCTTAAGGATTGAGCCACCCAGGCACCCCTAGATTATTAGTGTCTTGAGGGAAGGAACTACCTTTCTCAGGTGTGTAATTTTATTGCTTGTCAGTTGATAAACTCTGATCTATTTTTTGAATGAATGCCTGGGGGCAGGATCAGCAAAGTTGTTTTGCTGTTGTTGTTTTCATAGCTGGATTGAAATGTAGGTATTACAAGCAATGTGTCCAATATGGCACTAGAACAAGAAAAGTAGAAAAGAAACTCAGAGCTATAAAGTTGGGAGGGGAGAGATTGTGAAGATTTATCCAGAAATTTCAGAAACACTTTCACACCATTTGATCAGTTATTATAGAGGAAACAGAATTGTTTTATAGGTATGAGAGTATAATATGTAAATTATTATTTTTAATATTAGTACCTGTGGGCTCCTTCAGTAGAGACTTCACTGAGGTCACTAGAGATGCTGTTTATCAGATATTGTAGTAGCCACTATTCAAAATGCTCTAATTTATGGACTCTAAATTTTCATGCATTCATTCCCCAAAGATCAATCACCATGGACTTCTAATGGACTGGCAGGTAAGGAAAAATTCCTTTCTATCCTATATATGCTTCTTTTCTCCTTTCTCCCTTACTTGCTCCCTCAGTGTAACCAACCTTCCTCCCTTCCTTCCTTCTCTCCTTCCCTCCCCCCTTCCTTCCTTCCTTCCTTCCTTCCTTCCTTCCTTCCTTCCTTCCTTCCTTCCTTCCTTCCTCTTGTATCATTATCTATATTTTTAGGGTAGACTTGTAATTAGAATAATAAGGTCTCCATGCTTAATCTGTTTAAGAGATAAAAACGCGGGGGGGGGGGTGCCTGGGTGGCTCAGTCTTTAAGCAACTGCCTCAGGTTATGATCCTGGAGTCCCGAGATCCAGACCCACACCTGGCTCCCGTGCCTGGTGGGAAGCCTGCTTCTCCCTCTCTCACTCCCCCTGCTTGTGTTCCCTCTCTTGCTGTGTTTCTCTCTGTCAAATAAATAAATAAAATCTTAAAAGGAAAAAAAAACATGTGGGGACTGATAATTATAAAGCACTAAGAGGCAATTCAAGGAGTAGAAATTTGGGAAATATTTTCTCTAATAAAGATGACCTTATTCAAACAAACATATATTTTTTAAAGATTTACTTATTTTATTTATTGTTTATTTTTAAAGATTTTATTTATTAATTTGTGTGTGAGAGAGAGCACAAGCAGGGGGAGCAGCAGGTAGAGGGAGAGGGAGAAGCAGGCTCCCTGATGAGCAAGAAGCCCAATATGGAACTTTATGCTAGGACCCTGAGATTGTGACCTGAGCTGAAGGCAGATGCTTAAACAGACTGAGCCACCCAGGCATCCCTATTTATTTATTTTAGAGAGAGAGAGAGCTTGAGCAGAGGGAGGGTCAAGAGAGAGAGGTGAAGAAGTAGAGTTCCTGCTGAGCACAGAGCCTGACACAGGACTGGATCTCACAACCCTGAGATCATGACATGAACCAAAATCAAGAGTCAGAGGCTTAACTGACTGAGCCACCCAGGTACCCCCAAATATATTTTATTTTTATGATTTATTTATTTAGATTTTATTTATTTGACAGAGAGACATAATGAGAGAGGGAACACAAGCAGGGGGAGTAGGAGGGGGGAAACAGGCTCCCTGCTAAGCAGGGAGCCCCGTGTGGGGCTCAATCCCAGCACCCCAGGATCATGACAACGTAAGCCGAAGGCAAATGCTAATGACTGAGCCACCCAGGCACTCCAAAGATTTTTTTAAAAATATTTTATGTATTTATTTGACAGAGAGAAATAGAGCTAGAGAGAGAACACAAGCAGGGGGAGTGAGAGAGGGAGAAGCAGGCTTCCTGCCGAGCAGGGAGCCTGATGTGGGACTCGATCCTGGGTCTCCAGGATCATGACCTGAGCCGAAGGCAGTCGCCCAACCAACTGAGCCACCCAGGCACCCCACTCCAAAGATTTTTTTAAGCTGAAACTTTAGTTTTTACTAAAACTACTGGTTCAGAGATTTTAAATTTTTGAAAAGTGTTACTGTGCTACTGTCTCAACTAAGGAATGTAGGAAAAGAGTGATAGAGCAGAGGCATTGCATAGAGGCCTAACTTTTATATTAAATACAGGGATAGAAGGAAAGGAATGGTGTGTCATTTTATTGATCTTATTTTTTCCTGGGCTAGATGTAGTAGAAAAATGGAGAAGAAAATATATAAAGCAAAAAATTCCTTTGAATGTATGGACAGGTGAAATACCTGTAGAGGGGTAAAGTATTTTACTGGTCAAACTGCAAATTGAAGTTTTCCCAGATTGGAAGACTTATGGCATATTAACTAAATACTGTAACTAATAATAAACACTTAAAGCTAAACATTACAGGCCCAGATAGATGAATTCATTCTTCAACTTCTTAGCATAGAAGTTCAAAGTTTTTGAGATTTAATTCAAAATATCCAGGATGAATAATCCAGTATAGATTGATTTTCCAATTATATTTCAAAAGACAATAAGCCACTGCCTACACACACACACAAACATACAGACACACACATCAAATGAGGGAAAAAAAGCAAATACCAGAATCATCAGGAAAAAATAACATGAACCATAATTGTAATTGTTTTAAAACTATTTGAAGCATACTTATTATACTTTATATTTTTGATGTTGTTAATGTATTTATTATGAAATTTAAATATAAACAAATTTAGCTCTTGTTTTTTGGAGTATTGACTTATTTTACTTAAAATCATTCATATTTGTTATAAAATATCAAGTTATATTCAACAACAACCAAAATCAACCTAATTTAAAAATGGGCAGAGGACTTGAATAGACATTTCAACAAAGAACATGTACAAATGGCCAATAAGCACATAAAAAGACAATCATTGACAAGTGCTAGGGAAATGAAAATCAAAACCACAATGAAATACCACTTCAGGGGCACCTGGATGGCTCAGTTGGTTGGGTGGCTGCCTTCGGCTTAGGTCATGATCCCGGAGACCCGGGATCGAGTCCCACATGGGGCTCCCTGCTCAGCGGGAAGCCTGCTTCTCCCTCTCTCACTCCCCCTGCTTGTGTTCCCTCTCTGACTGTGTTTCTGTCTGTCAAATAAATAAAATCTTTAAAAAAAAAAAAAAAGAAATACCACTTCATACCTATTAGGGTGGCCAATATTAAAAAACAAAAACCAAAAAACAAAAAAAAGAAGTGGTGGTAAGGATGTGGAGAAATTTGAACCTTTGTACTTTGTTGGTAGGAATGTAAAATGGTACAGCTTCTGTGGAAAACAGTTCAGTTCTTGGATAATGGTGATGATTACACTAAGTTGTACACTAAAAAATGGTTAAAAGGTAATTTTTATGTTACCCGTACCACAATTTAAAAACTAAAAAAAGAAATCAAGTAATAAAGCAACTACAAAGTAGAGATCAACAACTTGTTTTAAATCCAACTTTCTAAAAAGAACCCATGTTAACAGTTGGTAGTCATTCGAATACCTTATTCTGTACTTCAAACTTTTTGTTATGAGATAGTTCAGAAATTATCATTATAAAAAATACAGATAGTAATATTAGCAAAATTTATGAGTATAGACATGTTCATTTGTTGAACGTGAGCTGTGACCTAGCTGTGAGCAGAAAAGTCTGTGCCTGCAAAGTTAACCAGTCTAAATAAAATTCAAACTTCCAACTGTGGTTTTATGTAAGATGATCTCATCAAGCGTCAAGTGACCCTAGCCATAAAAATGATCACTAAATGAAATTGGAAACTGTGAAAAGCCGTGGGTCACACCATTACATGTATCTATGATAAACATCATTATTCTCTACTTGTTATTGGTAGTACTGTTTATCTTAATTTGGTCTAATCCTAAGTGTTATTATAAATGTTTTCCTTTTATTCTATTTCAAATGTTTCTGGGTATAACATTATAAAAATATTGATAATATTTGCTTTTTTAGATCACTGTGGTATGTTTTTAAGGAAAAGGTATAATAACATCTAGCTGAATAGCCTGTTGCAAATTAAGTAAAGAAAGTCAAGGGATATTTTGTTCCAGTTTGAACTCTGTTCTTGTAACCTTAGACTAAAACAGCATCATTAAAGCCCAAATAGCAGTTGACTATTTTGGGTATTTTATAGTAAGGCAAAGGTGTACTGTAAAGAGTTGGAATAGCTAAGTGACTAAAATGTAAATATTTTTTATCTCCCTTTCCCTGTCTCCTCAACTTTCAGTATGTATTGTTTATTTAGCAATTATTAATGAAGAGTGTCTGAATTTCTAACTGTGTTCCATTATATATTAGTTTTGTGATGATTTCTTAACCTTTCTTAGTCTCCATTTCCTCATCTGTAAAATATACATAATAATAGGGTCAACTTCTTAGGTTTTTTATGACAGTTCAGTGAATTAATATGGAAAATAAGTCCTTAAAAATAACATGTATATATAATAAGTGCTGGATAAATATAAGCTAACTTTTACTATTGTTGCTATAATGATGATATACCTACTATGTATTCAACTCTAGGGTGAATAGTATGAGAGCTAGTAATACAAAATACTTATCTCAAAGAATTTTTTTTTTAAGACTTTATTTTTTATTTGACACAGAGAGAGACAGCAAGAGAGGGAACACAAGCAGGGGGAGCAGGAGAGGGAGAAGCAGACTTCCCGCTGAGCAGGGAGCTAAATGCAGGGCTCAATCCCAGGATCCTGGGATCCTGACCGGAGCCAAAGGCAGACGCTTAATGACTGAGCCACCCTGGCACCTCAAAGAATTTGTTTCTTTAGAATAATATCAGAAATCTAAATTTATATCCCTTCATGAATGTAAGGCCCACGCCAGTTGAAATCACAGAAAAGATCCAACAGTTGGAATGAGAGGGGAAAAAAAATTCGAACAAAATAAAGGAAGACTCCATGGAGATGAGAGGAGCTGAACTGAAGCCTGAAAGATAGGGTTTACAAAGGCTGGGGGAAACCTACCCCTCCCACTCCCCTCTACCCCCTACCATATGCTTGGTAGGCATTAAACCACATGCTCTGCAGTCTTTCTCTGCATTCCTCATGACAGCTCTAGCAGGTCACATAGCTACTATTTGCCAAATCAGGGTTTTAAACTAACCTAGCTCCAAAGCCTTTCTTGTCATGCTGTGTTCCTGCTTTGATAATTACAGATAGTATTATTCTTGTCTTGGCCAGTTAGATGATTCTGAATATACTACTAGTTTTAAGTGGCTAATTTTGTTTTTTGTTTTTATTGATTTTTTTCCTACAACTTTCTTATCTGCATATATGCTGAATTGTATATCTGCTTTTTCATTTAAATTTTGCTGACTTCTGTTCTTTTTAACTAAACTCAGGTGTAATGTCTTTGCTGAGGCCTCTTCTTCTGGATGTGGTCCCAACAATTCAACAGACTGCTGCGTTGGCTCTTGGGAGACTGGCTAATTATAATGATGACCTAGCAGAAGCAGTGGTGAAGGGTGACATTCTTCCACAGCTTGTCTATTCATTGGCAGAACAGAATGTAAGATTTTTGAAATAATTAGTTATTTTTAAAATTTGTTTTAGATTTTTAAAAACCTTATAGTTTGGGTACATTGCAAGCTTATAGGCATTAGAATTTTAGGATGTTAATACAACCTTTAATTCTTTTAACTGCATATAATAATACCTTTGGGGTATCTTTATCTTGGGAGTGATAAGCAGCTTTTCTCCATTACTGTTAATATAAGAAAACAGATTACATAATTTTTAATGGGATTATGTATAAGCAGTATTCCTGTGTATGAGAGTCTTAAACCTATAGCATCAGTCTTTGAGAACTGTATGGAGCCTTAGGCAAACAGAAGGTTGTTTCCAGCAATCCTTGCATGCAGGTGAAATCTGGTTAGTGGAAACTATAAGAGACAGCTAGGAAGCAAGGGGGAGAGAAACATACAAAAGGAAAGAAAATACATGTAATGGAAGGTTTGATAAAGCATTTCATACCAAATATGTAAGGATGTCAGTCCTTTTAAGGGTCAACTAAGAGTGCCCCAACTTTCCCAGCTCCTGTCGGGTAACTACTCTATGTTTCTGTACAGCACCACCTAGCTGGTGGACCTTCCTATAGATAGGGTCTTTGTTTGTTTATTCCATCCTGTTCGTTTATCATAACACAAGGATATATATTTCTTGATAGATTTTTAAGATTAAATTCCTTTTTGTGTAACTAAATGACAAATGATCCAACTTAAGAATGGGCAGAAGACTTGAAGAGACATCTGTACACATACAAAGAAGATACACATAAGGCCAATGAAGATGAAAAGATGTTCAACAGCATAAGTCATTAGGAAATGTAAATCAGAACCACAGCAAGATATCACTTTACCTAATAGGATGGCCATGATTAAAAAAAAGAAGAAAAGAGAAAAAGAATGAGTGTTAGTGTAGATTTGGAGATTGGAGCCCTTGTACACTGCTGATAGGGGTGTAAAATAGTGCAGCTGCTGTAGAAAACAGTCTGGCAGTCAAGTTAAATATAATCACCACATGACCCAGCAGGTCTACTCCTTGTTAGATTTCCAAACAAATTGGAAACAGGTGTTCAAACGAAACTTGTACACAAATGTGTATAGCAACATTATTCACTATAACAGAAGAATGACTAGATAAACAAAATGTTGGACATCCATATCGTGGAATATTATCAGTCGTATAAAGGCTGAAATTCTGACACATGCTACAACATGGATTGGATAAACCTTGAAAACGTCACTAAGAGAAAGAAGCCAGATACAAAAGGCTACATGTCATATGAGTCTACTTATAGGAAATATATAGAACATGCAAATCCATAGGGACAGAAGCAGATTAGTGGTTGTCAGGGGTTGTGGGGGAGAGGGGAAAGAAGGGTGATTCCTTAAAGTGTATGAGATTTCTTGTTGGGCTAATGAGAATATTCTGGAAGTAGATGGTGATGTTTGTGCAACACCATGAATGTGCTAAATGTCACGAGTTGCACACTTTAAAATGTTAAAGTAGTAAATATTATGTATATTTTACCAGAATAAAAAATCATAATTGTTTAAAATTTTGTCTTATCTTTATAGATTGGAGAGTCATTTACTGACTGTATTATCTCTATGAGGCGTCTTAGAAATTTTCTTTTTCTTGCAGATGTTCCTTCCATTGTCAAATACTGTTAGACTTTGTTCTTCCTGGACTCTTAGCTCCTTCTTTTGAGGGCAGGGTTTGTGTTCTGGTATTCCACAAAGAAGGCTCTCAATAGACCTAAATGAATGAATGTCCATTAGTTGTAAAGAGACAAAAAAATGCCAGGGCAGAAGTGTGGAGAGGCGAGAATGTGAGGCAGTATTCTCAGGTTTCTGTCTCCTTCATCTACCAGTCCTTTAACTCATTTCTCACAGGGTTTAATCTCTTCTTTATGAGGTACAAAGTCACTGGCGTGCTTTTTTTTTTTTTTTTTAAGGCAATTCTTTTGGCAAGGAATGGGAGAGAAGAGAGGAATTTGGAGAAGTGGAAATTAGGTGAAAGGGGAAATGAAATCAGAAGGGGTGAATTATTGGCACTGTAGTTAGCAGTGACTATTGATGGCCAGTAAATTGTGAGTTCGAAAATTCTGCCATTTGAAAAGTCACCTTGGCTTAATGTGATGACAGGAAATTATTTTTCCATGATTGTAAGAAAATAATGGAAAGCTACTTAAAAACTCTTAAGTTTTATAGTAAGTTAGTAGATACTCGGTTGCTGACATAAAATTAACCTTTATAACAAATATTTTAATATCTCTATATGTTAACATTTAAGAAACTAAAGGAATAGGGTGCCTGGGTGGCTCAGTGGATTAAAGCCTCTACCTTCGGCTCAAGTCATGATCTCAGGGTCCTGGGATCGAGGCCCACATCAGGCTCTCTGCTCCACAGGGAGCCTGCTTCCTCCTCTCTCTTTGCCTGCCTCTCTGCCTGCTTGTGATCTCTCTCTCTGTCAAATAAATAAATAAAATCTTAAAAAAAAAAAGAAACTATGGAAATATATTAGATCAAAGTATCATTATTAACATAGCATATTTCTTATATCATCAACATACACCAATTTTTGAGATATAATACATTAAAATATACTTGATGTATTTTCTCTCTCATATAATTTTTGTTGTATATTAATCTTTTAGACAAAGTAAATATCGTATTTTTTTAAAAGATTTTATTTATTTGACAGAGAGAAGCACAGCCAGAGAGGGAACACAAGCAGGGGGAGTGAGAGAGGGAGCAGCAGGCTTCTTGCAGAGCAGGGAGCCCAATGTGGGACTTGATCCCGGGTCTCTGGGATCATGACCTGAGCTGAAGGCAGTTGCTTAACCAAATGAGCCACCCAGGCGCCCCTAAATAACATATTTTCAAAACAGGTGCTATAGTCACATAGTCACTTTGAGTTGTCCATGTAAAGAAATAAAAACTTGGAATATATAATAGGGGTTTAATTGGGTTCTATTAATAAAAGACAGAGACCATTACTGTGTCATTATACTAAACTTGAAACAATAGTGAGTGTTATAGCCAAATACTTCCTATGCACTTAATTTTTTTTAGTTATATGAAGAAGAGCATGTTACTCTTGTGTTTCAGTTTTATTTTTCTCAATCTGATAAAATTTTATATAAAAAATTTATAAGTATAAAGGGTTACTTAAAATTCACCTAACAGTAAGTCATTTGTTTTTATTGTTTTAAAAAGACATTTCTAAAAGGGGATAAATAACACATCTCCGTGTTTGGTTAGTTTATTTACCAGGAAACGTTTTAAATTGTATCATGAGTGTCTCACCTTTATGCTTATCCAACAGTTGGTAGCGCATCTTGAAACATGGTTGTTATTTCAGGATAACTTGGGACACCAAAAGATTAGTTGAGGTCATGAAAGGCCTACCATGCTTAGAGACTGAGGGCAAGTAAAGGAAATGAATTTGTCAGTGGACAGTTTTGTTGCACATGCTAACAATCTAAGAGTTCCCATGGGTCAAACAAATACTTTTCAATGTGAGGCAGATACAGAAAATCTCATTATTTTATGAATTGGTAGGAAATACAATCTTTATATATTTTATTTTATACACTTTCCAAATGAATGTCTCAGAATAAAACATTTGAGATGTAATTTAAGACGTATTATTTCAGTTTAGTTACTGAACAAAAGCAATAGTGAAACATTAAAAAATGATTTTGCAGGATGTTTTTCATCCTTTGGATTTAAAAGCTATTGAACTTTATTTATATTAATGTCATTTTTATGTTCATTTTGGTCTATTTTAACTTTTGGTTTTATAAGTGCTTAATTCACTTTGAGTTTTATCTGTTTTATCATTGTAGCGTTTTTACAAGAAAGCAGCTGCCTTTGTGTTACGAGCAGTTGGTAAACATTCTCCTCAACTAGCTCAGGCAATAGTTGATTGTGGAGCACTGGACACGCTGGTGATATGCTTGGAAGATTTTGACCCTGGAGTCAAGGAGGCTGCAGCTTGGGCACTTGGATATATTGCAAGACATAATGCAGGTAATGGAGCATATCTGAAAACAGGATTATTAAAATTTAGATTTATTAGGTAAATCTGGTTTTGCTTAGTGAACTATGGATGCAGTTTTAATGATGTTTCCATACATTACGGCAGATCAGTTTTGAGTGATGGCCAAGTTATTTGAATCACAAATTCACAAAAACCTGAACATTTCAGTCTTGGGAGAAGATATTTGCAAATGACATATCTGATAAAGGGTTAGTATCCAAAGTCTATAAAGAACTTATCAAACTTAACTCCCCCCGAAACAAATTATCCAGTTAAGAAATGGGCAGAAGACATGAATAGACATTTTTCTGAAGAAGACATCCAGGTGGCTAACAGACATATGAAAGGATGCTCACCATCACTCATTGTCAGGGAAATACAAATCAAAACCACGATGAGATACCACCTCACACCTGTCAGAATGGCTAAAATTAACAACACAGGAAACAACAGATGTTGGTGAGGATGTGCAGAAAGGGGAACCCTCTTTCTCTACCAGTGTTTGTTGGAATGCAAACTAGTGCAGCCACTCTGGAAAACAGTAGGGAGGTTTCTCAAAAAGTTAAAAATAGAGCTACCCTATGATCCAGCAATTGCTCTATTAAGTATTTACCGTAGGATACAAAAATACTGATTTGAAAGGGCACATGTACCCTGGTGTTTATAGCAGCATAATTAACAATGGCCAAGTTATGGAAAGAGTCCAAATATTCATCTGCTGATGAATGGATAAAGAAGATCTGGTATATTGCTGGAGGGGAGATGGGTGAGCAGAAGGGGTAATTGGGAAATGGGCATTAAAGAGGAGACTTAATGTAATGAGCACTAGGGGTTATATACGACTGAAGAATCACTAATTCTACCCCTGAAGCTAATAACACACTATAGGTTAACTAACTTAAATTTAAATAAAATCTATAAATAAATAAAATTCAAGTCTATTTATATATTATATATACATATATACATATTATATATACACTTACATATAATGGAATGTTACTTAGCCATCAAAAAGAATGAAGAATGAAATTTTGCCATTTGCAATGATGTGGATGGAGCTAGAGAGTATTATGCTAAGCAAAGTAAGTCAGAGAAAGAAAAATGCCATATGTTTTCACTCATATGTAGAATTTAAGAAACAAAACATAAACATAGGGGAATGGAAAAAAAAGAGAAGGAAGCAAACCATATAGAACACATGCTGGGGGTTGCTGGAGGGGAGGTGGGCAGGGGATGGGCTAAATGAATGGTAAGTATTAAGGAGGGTATTTGTGATTAGCACTGGGTGTTACACATAAGTAATGAATCACTAAATTCTATTCCCAAAGCCAATATTACACAATATGTTAACTAAAATTTAAATACAAATTTGAAAAGAAAAAGAAAAACCTACACATTTCAGTCCTTATCCTAGTTACTAGAAGAGAAATTTGAAGATAGAAAGAAGCAGGTAGTGGGGAATGAGGAGAGTGAGATATTGATTGATTCTCAAAGATGTTGGTAAATCAGTTCTCATGATAGGGGTGTTCTAAACCACGCAGGAGACTATCACCTGCATGAATAATGTTGAAGAGATATGGACATGATAACTTCCTAGAATATATTTGTGTTGATCCCATATTGGGGAAGAGGGAGGGGAAAGAGGAGTACCTCCTCTTATAAACTGACAGCTCAATGAAATCATCAAGAAGGAAATGGGCCTCTTGTGTTGAGTTTGTGGGGGCATACCTGATTGGTAAAGAATACAGAGGGAATAAAATTGCCCCTACCACTTTACAGAAGTTGTTAAACAATATGAACAAATAATACAAGAAAATACAGTTTTAAAACAAACATATATGAAAATGATCAACTTCACTAGTAATCAAAGAATCGCATGTTAAAACATCAGTGAAGGGCACCTGGGTGGCTAAGTTGTTGGGTGTCTACCTTCAGCTCAGGTCATGATCCCAGAATCCCAGAATCGAGCCCCACGTTGGGCTCCCTGCTTGGCAGGAGGCCTGCTTCTCCCTCTCACTCTCCCTGCTTGTGTTCCCTCTCTAGCTGTGTTTCTTTCTGTCAAGTGAATAAATGAAATCTTAAAAAAAAAAAAAAAAAGCAAAACAAAACAAAACAAACATCAGCGGAAATGTCTTTCCCCACTTATTATTATTTAGGGGGAAAAAAGAGTAAAGCAGCAATATGGTCAAATGGTCAAGAGCACTGTGGCATTAGACAGGATCTGAGTTTGAGTCCGGTTCTACCACTTAGTTTCTGTATAACCTTGATCGTGGCTTTTAACCTTCCTGAACATTAACTTCCTCAGCTGCAAAAGATGGCACCTAAAAGTAGATGTTTCAGAGATTTGTTGTGATCACAATGGGATGATATATGCAAAGCATTTAGACCAGTACTTGGCGTATGGTAAATATTCAATAGATGTAAAATGTTAGTGTTAATACTGAAGACTAGAGAGGACGTGATGTTTATGGCCATTGGTGGAGGAACTACAATTGTTTAAACTTGTGGAAAGCAATTTGGCATAACTAATCTAAGTCATGAAAGAGTTCGTGGTTACCCTAAAAAGCCTGCTTTGGGAATTCATTCTAAGGGAAGAATTCCACAGAATGAAAAACTTATATTCATGCAAATGTTATTTTAGCATTATTGGTAATGTCAAAACCCTGAAATATTTGGCAGGAATTTAGTGGTTAAATTATGGTAGTTTTTACTTAATGGAATTTCACTTGGCAAATTGAAAAGGTAATTATGAATCCTCTATGGTAATTTGGAAACATGCTTGTAATGTAAAAAGAAGAGATAAAATTATGTATTGCAATTATAATAATATAAAATAAGTTTTTATGTGGACATAAGTTACAAAGAAATACATGTTTGTGTTACTAGGGTGATAGAATTAAGGACATATTTTCTTTGCTTTCCAGATGTTTCAGGGTATGTATATGTGTAGAACAATAGCTACCACTTACTGAGTACTTACTGTGTGCTTGGCTCTATGCAGTATGCTTCACATACATGATCTCATTTTGATGATAGCCACCCATAGGGTAGAGTTAAACAGAGGAAGAAAATTTGGAGTCTGACTCTAGAGCCCATGTTAACCATGGACCATGACAGCTTCACTAAATATTTCTTAAAAGAGTATTGAAGAAGAAATTCAAAATGGAAATAAGAAGAGGCTCTCCCATAGTTATGTTTAATTTGGTTCTTAAAATGGCAACACTATTAGAGACAAAAATGAAAGAAAATCATACAAAAATAAATGGAGAAAGAAAACTATTGTCTGCTTAGAATGATTCTGAATTGTTATATTAAAATTATTTCCTTTGTATCTGGATTTTGGAAAAAAAAGTCTGGATTTTTGGTTTTCCAAATAGGATCACCTTGGGACTATTGTTTAATATATGTTGATACAGGAGACTAAGGCAGTTTTTTGTTTTTAAGATTTATTCGTTTTAGAGCGAATTAGGGGGGGAAGGGGTAGGGGAGAGAGAGAAAATCTGGAGCAGACTCCCTGCTGAGCGTGGAGCCAACAGGGGGCTTGTTCCCATGACCCTGAAATTATGACCTGAGCCCAAATCAAGAGTTAGAGCCTTAACCAACTGATCCATCCCGATGTCCCTAAGGCAGTATTTTAAATCAGAAGCTGGTTATCATGGGAAGCTGGTTATCATATTTAGTTTTGGGTTTTTGTTGTTGTTATTGTTGCTTCTGGTCAGAAGTCTTTATGGCAAACAGATTAAAACATGAGTATTTCAAAAGGTGCTGCAAAGGAGCTTTGAGGGACTGCCGTACAGATAGAGTCTCAGGCAGGTGCCTGTAGATAACCTTTCTACAGTTCCCTTTTGTTGAGTCTGAGGCTAAATGATTATAGTTCATAAATAGGGTCTGTCTTAAGGGTTCCATTCCAATTTCTTGCTATAATCTGGCTCCAACATGGAATTCCCACTGTAATTTCAATATTTCACAGTAGTTAGGGGCCTGGGACCCAGAAGCTCCCAGAAGAGATTACTGCATAGATTTCTCAGAAGGAAAGGGAATTGTTACCCAGTAGGCAATAAAAGAAGTCATCATTCACATCCTGAATCAGTGAAAATACAGGATTTACTCTAAATAACCTGATTTCTCTTTCAGTGATTTCCTAAAAATAGAATATGTTAGATTAATGGGAGGACGTTCATTCAGTGTTTTCTTCTTAGTATTAGAAGACTGTTTTATTAGGCAGTTCAAGAAATAGAAGCCTTAAATTGAAATGCAAAAGAAAGTGTACCTTTAAGGGCAATGGAAGGAAAAGGTTTTGTGTCTAGGAAACAAAAATGAAGTAAGAGTGCAATTAGTAGAAAGAAAAACCAATAGGGCCCATCTGTCTTATTCTTATTTGAAAAATACAATTTCTGAAAGTTACATCTATGTGTAGATTTTAAAGCATTTTATATAATCAAAGAGAACTGGGGATTAACAACCTGAAATGGTGTGGGGTTCCTTTCCTTTTCCTTTCTTTTCCTTTCTTTTCCTTTCTTTTCCTTTCTTTTCCTTTCTTTTCCTTTCCTTTCCTTTCCTTTCCTTTCCTTTCCTTTCCTTTCCTTTCCTTTCCTTTCCTTTCCTTTCCTTTCCTTTCCTTTCCTTTTCCCTTTCCCTTTCCCTTTCCCTTTCCCTTTCGCTTTCCCTTTCCCTTTCCCTTTTCTCTTAAACTCTGTATAAATCATGTCATTAAATTTCTGTGGTTGAGGCACCAGTTACTGAATATTCTTCATGTATGTACCTCTTACTTTGAAGATAAATAAGCCATTTCTTTATATTTTCTCTGGCTCTTTAAATGAAAGCTGAGGTGCCCTCTTCTCCTACTGGTTCTCCTTCCTTCTTGCTGGATTGTCCCATTATTCTTTTAACATGTTTACCTCATCAGTGTCACCTTCTCATTGTTTCCGAGGATTAGTCTTGTTTTGGAGATTCAAGGGATGAGGCACTGAGCCTATGTGGACTGGAAGTGTGAGGGGCGAGGAAGGAGGAACCCCATGGGTCTCTGCAGGTGCAGGGTTTCCACCTAGAGGGGCCCAGAGGGGCGCTTCGCCCTCTCCAGGGCCTGCTTCCCTGCTCCCCACTGGCAGCCTCTCTCTTGCTTCCTGGCTGTGTGGAGCACAGCAGCTTCACTGAGGAGCGCTTCTTGTAGCAAGGGTGTGGTCGTGGAGAGGGGTGAGGAAGGAGGAGCGGTACAAGAGTTTTATAGGAATGATTTTCCACATTTGGGCTCAAAAATAAGTTTTAAGTATTTGTTATGGGAGCTTTAGCTAAATATGCCATCTCTTCGAAACTTTTAGTGTCCCAGGGTATGCTTTGTTCTCAAGCCTGGCAAAGAGGAATACAGTACATTTGGTTAGGTGTTCTAAAACATTTTAATCATTAATATAATTGTCATATAGATGAGGAAACTGACGTAGAGAAGGGAAAGATTTATTCTGCCCAGACAGCAAATTATGGTGGAACTGCTTGGCAGTTACTCAAAATCTTTCAGAGATTCCTTCTTTTTATAGTGTGAGAAAGTAAAGTGGATGAGAGCTCATCATTCTTCATTTTAAGCTCCTTATTGTATCTGAAAGTCTTGCCAGATACCTCTGTTTTCAATCCCTGATGACTGGTTTCCACATGTGTGACTATCCTTTCTCCTATAGACTTGATTGATGTCCACAGGAGTAAATCAAATGAGAGATTTCCATCCCAGCTCTGTGGCGGTTAGGCGATGAGATTGCCAAGATGAGCAGCGCTGACAGGAACTGGCTGGTTTGGACACTACAGAAAGATTTAGTAGATGATATTCTGTTTGCCAAACAGATACTATAAAGAAGGAATCCAGACCGAGCTGGCCACCCTGATTCTTTTCTATCTTGCATAGAATGATGATGTGAAAAAAGAAAAGAGAACTTTAAAACTCAGAATTTCTGCAAATATTTTTCTCATGTCACCCATCTATAAATACCAATAGGCTAAGTCTTGTGGAACAGGCTTAGGAAACAGTAATTAACTTTTTTTTTTTTTTTTTTTTTTAAGGCTGTATGTACTTGACAGAGAGAAACACAGCTAGAGAGGGAACAGAAGCAGGGGGAGTGAGAGAGGGAAAAGCAGGCTTCCTGCTGAGCAGGGAGCCCGACACGGGGCTCGATCCCCAGACCCCGGGATCATGACCTGAATTGAAGGTAGATGCTTAACAACTGAGCCACCCAGGCGCCCCAGTAATTAACTTTTGAAAAATACACATATTTGTGACAAATATCTGAGATAACAAGGGACTTTGTGCTGTGGGGATGAAGGGGTGAGGGGGACTACAGCCTGGTAATTAAAAATTATTTTAAAAGCCCTACAGACAACTGTCTTTACTGATGCCTATAGATAATAATGTTGATTTCTGTACTGACTTTTTGTTTTAACAACTTCTTTTATCTTGGAAGGGTTGAGGAACACATAAGCATAGAGGCAGATGATGTATATGGGATTATATGTATTACATGTGACACCTCTTTTGATCCTAACCTTGATTTCCACAAATAAGTTTTCTACTTATTTAAGTGTTGGTGAAAAAAGGTGAAGTGAAAGTAAATGTCTTGTCTATGTTCTTTTGGTATGGAGACCAAATGTGTTAAACAAAGTAACACTTTAATTATAACTACTTAGTAGTTACCTCATTTGTTAATCATTTTTAGTGTAGTTTGTGTGCTAGTAGAAGAAACAATATGTTGTGAATTCTTCTGTATTTTTATTTATTATGATTTTTAAAGTTATAAACTCTTGGTTGACAAAATCTGAAAATTTTTTGTGCATGTTCTTTCAGAATTCAGAACAATACCATATAATTCTGTAATCCCAGATTCCTAAGTCACTGAGACCATTCACTTTATATATGAAGCCAGTGAACAATTTCTTTATTGCCATCAT
Source organism: Spilogale gracilis (assembly GCA_004023965.1). Taxonomy (NCBI): domain Eukaryota; kingdom Metazoa; phylum Chordata; class Mammalia; order Carnivora; family Mephitidae; genus Spilogale; species Spilogale gracilis. The sequence goes on along the minus strand of PITA01000784.1, from coordinate 159,579 downwards.
AATCATCACTGTAATCATCAAGAAGTATCTGAGGCACTTATGTGTATGTTACCATGTCTTCAAAGTAAAATAAGTTGGCTAATATCTCTAGGACTTTACAATCTGAGATAGAAAAATTGATGAGCATAAAAGTCATCCAGATAGCTGGGCACTTCAGACAGTAATGTGCTATACAATCTTAAGAGTACATATATAATACACTGGGTGATTCTAAGTTGGGCCAAGTGAAAAATGAATTACGAGTCATGCTTTTTGTACCATTGCAGAAAGGGTAATCTTTTTATTATTCTTAAGAACCTAGTTACTCTGGATAATGGCTGGACACACTTGGGGCATAGAAATAAAAAGAAGTGACAGTGATACTACAGTTGTAGGAGAAAGGAAAGCTCTCTATCCACCAGGATACTTCCTCTCCTGGATGCCACCTAATATTCTTTTAGCCTGAGGCTTTGTTTTCTGTTTGGGGCAAATAATCTGCGCAAGAAATGTCATGAAATTGTGTGCTGAGTAGATAAAGAGAAGGGTATTTGTATTCTACTAGTTTAGAAATAAATCGAGTTTGAACAGTACATCATAATGTACTTTTGGGGTTTGAACAAAAGTGTTTTTCAGACTTGGTTTATTTTCTAATCACTAGTATATGAAACCTTCCAATGCCTTTTAGATATTGAGGGGAAAAAAATCTCTATTTACATTTGAATTTCTAGAAGTACAGTAGTCATAGTGTATTGGACTGAAATTTGAAAGTACTGCAAGTAAGCATTTCAAACATCTGCAAGAGAATTTCCTTCTTAAAAGCTTAGGACTTTGTTAGCATAAGAATTGCGCTTTGAGGGGCGCCTGGGTGGCTCAGTTGGTTAAGCAACTGCCTTCAGCTCAGGTCATGATCCCAGAGACCTGGGATCAAGTCCCACATTGGGCTCCCTGCTCAGCAGGAAGACTGCTTCTCCCTCTCTCACTCTCACTCCCCCTGTGTTCCCTCTCTGGCTGTGTTTCTCTCTGTCAAATAAATAAAATCTTTAAAAAAAAAGAATTGCGCTTTGAGGCTGCCTTGGTGGTGCAGTTAGTTGAGTCTTCAACTCTTGGTTTCTTGGTTTCTGCTCAGGTTGTTACCGGTGAGATCAGCCCCACCTCAGGCTCTGCCCTCAGCAGGGATTCTGCTTGAGGCTCTCTTTCTGCCCCTCCCCTCCAACTAAAAAAAAAAAAAAAAGGATTGTACTTTGAAATAAGTCGTGTTCATCATCCTATCTTACTGTAAATCTTAAAATCCATTGTCTACAGGGAAAATAGTTATTGTGTAATTACCATGTTATCTGGCTGATTTTGCAGTTAACTTTTTTGGCCTACCTCACTCTCATCTGTGACTATAGATGAATGAACAAGCTTGCTATAAAAAGGTAGTGTAAGTTAATTGCATCAAAGCCTTTTGCTCAAGATAGGACCTCTGGCCTTGAAAAGGTATTAATGGCAGTTGTTTAACTATTTGTGTGCTAATTCTATTACTGGCCATTTCTCTGTATGTCCTTTGATTTTAAGCTACAGCTTTACCAATATGGTCTTGCACTAGTCACATGTTACTGTCACATACCTGAATGGGGGCTAGGGCATCTGAGGAACTAAACTGTTACCTACTTCGAATATAAATTTAAGAATTGATAAACCAGTGCAATTACTGGAGACTTTTTAGGTATGATCGAAACAACACAAGTATGTGAATCTACTTTCTCAGCCATAAACTTTTTGATATCTAAATACAGATTGAGTATTTCCAATGAAAATTTAGCAGCCCAACTGAGATGTACCATAAGTGCAAAATACGCACTAGATTTCCAAGACTTGCTATCACAAAAAAGAATGTGAAAGATCTCGTTAAAATTTTTGAATATTGACTACATGTTAAGATTATAACACTTTGGATATATTGTATTAATGTATTTTATCAAAATTAATTTCTCCTATTTCTTTTTGCTTTTTAAATATAGCTACTAGAAAATTTTAACTTGTATGTGTGGCCCACATTCTTTTTTTTAAGATTTTAATTATTTGACAGAGAGAAACATAGCTAGAGAGGGAACACAAGCAGGGGGAGTGAGAGAGGGAGCAGCAGGCTTTCTGCCGAGCAGGGAGCCCAATGCGGGGCTGGATTCCAGGACCATGACCTGAGTGGAAGGCAGATGCTTAACCAACTGAGCCACCCAGGTGCCCCAACCAGCCCACATTCTTTTTTTTTTTTTTTTTAAGATTTTATTTATTTGACAGAGAGAGATCACAAGTAGGCAGAGAGGCAGGCACAGAGAGAGGAGGAAGCAGGCTCACTGCTGAGCAGAGAGCCCGATGTGGGCCTCGACCCCAGGACCCTGAGATCATGACCTGAGCCGAAGGCAGAGGCTTTAACCAACTGAGCCACCCAGGCGCCCTCAACCAGCCCACATTCTTATTGGACAGTACTGACTTAGAATTAGCGTGCCAATCAAGGCTTTGTGTTTGTTAAAAGGTGATATAGTGGTAATGCTGTGGTCTTAAAAAGTCATACATAATATTCATGTTTATTAATCAGTGTAACTGAACTGTAGTATGCAGTAAGTTAAGGAATTTGGAACTAAAAAATACCATTTGGGGGGAAGGAAATGATGATTCGACTTTGAGCAATCTCTTACTTGATGTAAGGACTAAAATGTACTTTATATGTAAAATGGCCAGACTGCCAGACTGTACATGGTGAGACTTGATAGTGGAGACATACTAATAAAATAACCAATTCTGCAGTCCATTTTAAGTTGATGTATATTAGGTTGGCCTCATGAAATTACCTATATTCATTTGGTTTTGATTTAACAAAAATAGCGGTTTCCTGTGGTTTAGTCTAAAACTATCAAAAATATACCAACACTCTCCCCCTTAGTAATTGTAGCTCTGAGCCTCTATCGTAAGTAAATACACACATGCACGTGTGCTTGTGTAACTTTTGGAGTTCTAGATGTATGCATGTCTGACCAGTGGTAGCCAACCGCCAAGAAGTGCTACAGAGCTCCTGTGTCCTGGTACTCACAGTCTAGACTAGGTCCCTCCCATATCATACTGGGATTGATCTGTGTAGCCACTAGAATATGGCGGCAGGGATGGCAGGTTACTTCTGAGAACAGGGGACCAGCTATAAAAGATCGAGGCATCTGTCCTGAGATTGTTCTCCCTTTGTTGTCTCTCATTACTTGTTCTGGGGAAAGCCAGCAGCTGTGACACAAGGATAGTCAGACAATCTAAGGAAAAGCCCACATGGTGAGGAGCTGAGGGCCCCAACACCCAGCAACTACACTCAGCTGAGTGAGATAATAGATGATGATGTTTCAAGCTGCTGAGTTGGGTCATTTGTTACACAGCAATAGATAACTAATACATAATATTAATGCACAAAGAGGTTCACTCCACTGTACTTCATAACGGCCCAAACCCAAACTACAATCAAACAAAACAATTAAATGTTCTAAAGTGGGGGAATGGTTTAGTAAATTATAGCATATATTTACTCAGTGGGATATTATACAATTATTAAAATGTTGAGCTGAATTCATCCTCAGGAATAAAGATGGGTAGTGGAAGCCCATGGGCAGCTTCTAGGAACCACTCAGAGAGAGTCACACCAAGAACCTCGGACCAGGGGACACTTTTATAAAAGCACCTGGCAAACTTTCTAATCATCCACTGTTTTAATTGGTTTCCCTTTTCTGATTCCCCTTTTTGTGTGTTCTTGGAGAGCCCAGCAGAGCCCCAACCGCCCTGACTGTCCCTTCTTCTCCAGCCGTCCTTGCCTGAGCAACTTGAAGGCAGGGACTTAAAACTGGGCTGGAGCAAAGAAAGTGTGCCAGGGGTGTCGCAGCCACAAAGGGCATCCTTTCCGCTTCAGTTTATTTTTTTTTGAAGCAGCATGCAAAATTGTAGGCAGAGTGAAGCTACAGCCCTGGCAGCAACATTATATACCATCTAGCAACTGGAAAACAAAATGAAAATATTTCTAGATACAAAAAGTATATTTTGTAAAAAATCTGATTCCCAGTAATTTACCATCAGTCTCTTCATGGATAGAGCATCAAAAACCCTCTTTGTAGCTTTTGCCTCCGTCTATTCAGCTTAGTCTTAGCTGTGAAGTCATTATAAGTCAAAAACAAAAAAAAGGTCAAAATTTGGGGGTTTTAAAAATTGCTCTAAATCTTATGTTACCTATTAACTTCCAAGGCCATACCCAAGACTCTCATTTCCAACATTCTCTTTCTCTTGTCTCCACTTCTTTTCCTTACCATATTTTGAAGCTGCTTTTTATATTCGAGCCCTGTAAGTGTGCAGTCCATCCCAGCTGATTGTAATTTCTTACTATAGCACCATTAACTCCAGATCAATGGCTTACTTGACTCACTTGACTTTTTAAAGGAGCCAGGATTATTTAACCTTCAAAGCATATATATGCATGTATGTTAACCCTTAATCTCTCAAACATTCAACCTATGTGTATGAATTAGACCATGGCTCTGAGGACTGGAGAGACGTGGTGTGGAAATAACGAGAGCAGGAAAAATGACATCTGTGGGGTGGGGGAAATAAATAAAAATAATATAGGGAACTTTTTCATAATAATATGCAAAGTTCTCTGCACCCTTTTCTTACCCTGCAACTGGAGAGGTCTGTCTCTCAGCTCAGAGTTATAGAAGACTTGTTACCTACAGAGGGATGTTGCCTCTCTCAGATGTGTTGGTGAAGAATAAAGCCAGCCTCTGTGATGGTTTGTCAGCCCCTAGTGATGCCCACCTCCTCCTAGTCACATTTTTGCGTAGCCGCCTCCCACATTTTACTAGTGAAATACAGCAGAAGTGATGGTATGTGACTTCTGAGGTTAGATTATGAAAAACTGCAGGTTTGCCTTGGGCTCTGTCTTTTGGATCCCGATCCCTCACTCTGGGGGAGGCCTCATCATAAGGAGCCTGTGGAAGGGCTCCAGAAATGGGGAGCACCTGATGAAGGCTTTTTCCAACATTCCCATGAGTGTGTTTAGAAGCAGATCCTCTAGACCCAGTGGAGCCCTGGAAAACTGCAGCCCTAGCAGACATCCCTACAGCAGCCTAGTGCAAGGCCCCAGCCGGAACCACCCAGCTGAGCTGCTCCCCGATTCCTGACCTGAAGAAACCGTGACATAGTAAGTGTTTCCTGTTTGAAGCAGCTAAGTTGGTGAGATTTGTTACACAGCAGTAGATAACTAAGCGGTAGATTCGCCCGGTTAGGCCAAAAACAGGACAAATTTCTTCCACTTTGAAAGTGACATTCTCAAACTCATACTGGAGTATGGTCAATATAAAACCAGCTTTGGCAATTGCAACACCATATTTGTCTTTTATTATATTTGACCAAGTCATGAAAAATTTGCTTGAATGGGGTGACTTTTGTAACATAAGATTAACATCATTAAGTGTGTAACCAAATTTTAAAGGTATATTTTACCTGCTTGCTTCAAAAAGGTTTTGAAGTGATAGTGATATATTTTACAGCCAGATGTAAAAACCACCCTGCTTTAAATGGATAAACAGAGAAATGATGATTCATGACTTTCTTTTAGTTTTTAATATAACTTGTAGGGCTTAGAGGCTGTGATTAAAAGTGGTGTTTGAAAAAACAATTTAAAAAGCAATAAAGAGGGGGCATCTGGGTGGCTCAGTCATTAAGCGTCTGCCTTCAGCTCAGGTCATGATCCCAGGGTCCTGGGATTGAGCCCCGCATCAGGCTCCCTGCGCAGCAAGAAGCCTGCTTTTCCCTCTCCTACTTCCCCTGCTTGTGTTCCCTCTCTCACTGTCTCTCTTTCTGTCAAATAAAATGAGGGCACCTGGGACGCCTGGGTGGCTCAGTTGGTTAAGCGACTGCCTTTGGCTCAGGTCATGATCCCGGAGACCGGAGATCGAGTCCCACATCGGACTCCCTGCTCGGCAGGAAGCCTGCTTCTCCCTCTCTCACTCCCCTTGCTTGTGTTCCCTCTCTCGCTGTGTTTCTCTCTGTCAAAATAAAATAAAATCTTAAAAAAAAAAAATGGGGCACCTATTGCATAGAGCACTGCGTGTGGGGCATGGGTGATGAATCTTGGAACACTGAAAAAATAAAATAAAGTAAAAAAAAAAGAAAAAAAATTTAAAAAGTTCATTTAAAAATAAATAAATAAAAAGCAATAAAATTAAAAGAAATTAGGGTTCCTGAGGTGTTTGATTGGCCTACTTATTTCTGAATTAGTGTGCTAAATTCATAATATTTTTTTCTTTGTTCTTTTTGGAGAGCCTCTTCATTTTGAGTCCTTTTTATGAATTCTGATAGGTCACTTAATTTTGTTCAAAGTCTTCACTCCTACATCTCCATTATTAGCAGAAAAATCAGTTAAGTATCATAACATATATTTAGGTTAATTTTTTTTTTACAGGCCAACTTTTAGGTTTTCATCAGTTTCTTGAAATTTGCCACTGAAATTTTTATTTCTTACTGTATTTTTATTTTATTTATAGTGGTTCTTTTATGACTCCAAAATATGACTTGAATAATCAGAGGTAGAAAGTACATTACCTTACCACATCCAGAACCTCCCACGGGTCGTTTTAGAAGGCATACATTTAAGCCCAGGGTTGTGAAGTGATGGTTGCAGGCTGTAGCCGGCCCACAGACGGATGTGTTTCCTTTGGCCTGCACTATATTATCCCACAGAGGGTCCAAAAAAACAAAAAAAAGTTGCAAACACTTAAAAAACCAGGCGATTTCACATTAAAAACCAGATTTCTTGCTTCTCTTGAAACATCATCTGATCCAACGACAGTAGGCCTGTGTTCCTATGTGGCAACACCGGGCTCAAGCTAAGTTGTTGCTACTGCTTGGAGCTGGTGTGTGTGCTTTTCCAGTTTTCTAGTGCTGCCCCCTCAGTGTTTTTCTTGCGCCCTCTGACTTCCTTATTTGAGTTACTTGCCTGGGCCCTATGGACACTTGAGTTGACCACTCCAGCTCTGAACAAACAACCAGCCACAGCAATTAAGAGGAGGGGTCGAAGCCGCTGGGAGCACTATAAAAGCAAAATCCTTGGTCCCTGATTTCCCTGTTTTACCTGTTACAGCCATGCCTGTTATACGCTGATAGGCACTGCTGTCCTCTTTTAGTCAACATAAAGTCATTTCTAATAGTCCACGCCTCCAGCTCTAGACAGCACTAATTTTGAGTGGTGTTGTTTTTAGAAGTCCTCCCTTCATGCTGTGTCTTTTTGTTTTTGTCCAGAGCATTTTTTATTTTTCTGTATTAAAGATTTGACTCACTGAAGTTGTAATCCTTCACACCTCTTAGTGAGAGAGTACTACAAGTGCAGCCTTTATTTTGTTAGGAAAACAAAAACAAAAACACAAACCCAGCTCCCAAGAAGAGCACAGAATAAAATTCTTAAGAAAAAGCAACTGTGTGAGAAGTAATGAGTTCTCACCTCAAATTTTCATATTCAGAATATTCAAAGAATTGTATACACATTAGCCTTTACAAATGCTAGTAGAAAGGATCATAGAAAAACTGAGAGGCAGAGAGAAGTGTGACAGGTGACCACCCTTGTCACAGTCCCATGGAGGAGGCTGCTTTCTTTCCTTCTCTCAACAGTGAGCTGTTCATGAGGCCCAATAGAACCAGATATTCCCTTACTGAAAACAGCTGACCATCAAGTCTGAGAACTGTATATTCGGTTTTCTGCATGTCTGCAATAAATGGCCTTCACTATTATTTATGAAAAAGGAAGTGCTTTTGGATAGTTTTAGTCCTTCTGACAATTTGCTGTCTTAAAAAATTGTTACAAATAAAGAATGCTTCACATTTTAAAAATATAATGTTTTAATTAAATGTAATAAGGGCATACATTAAGGCAAGAGGGCAAGTGTGAAAAAGTAAATGGATAATATTTCTACTATATATTAATAATTTTCAAAAGATTTTTAATTTTCAGAATGCTTAAAGGAGACATACATTCCCACCATTTTTTAAAATAAGAAAATTCCCTCCATCTTGAGAAATGAGCTAAAATGTTTATTTTTCCCTTTTAATAGTGATACTAGTATAATTAGCATAGCAGTAGCTGTATGTATGGACCAAAGACATGTTCACGTTTCTTTTATTTTTAAAAAAATTTATAATCACATCAAAGAAAACTTGGCAAATTGAGAAGAAAAAACACATCAGCATAGTATATCAATCCACTATAAATACTTAGTATATTGGCATAATATATAACCCTCTTTCTCTGCATTTTTCTTTGTATCACTGCTACTAATCTTGCTTGTTATCTAACAGTAATACTTATGTCAAACGTTATTGCATAAGAGAAGATTTATTTTTAAAAAACTCATTTTTGAAGATTTATTTAAAATTTAAAATGAAGTTATTTTCAGACACTGTTATCAATCTTGATTTCATAAGTATCATAATTAATTGAACAACCAAAAGTCATTTTCAAGTTAGAAATGAACTCCATGAGATTTCTGTTATGGGAAGTAATTTTTAAATGTACCAGAATTTGCGTGTGCTTTGGTTACTGTTGCTTTTTTCCAAATAGAGAAGTGTAGGACACAGAAAGGTGGGAAGGAGGTAATATGGGAAACACTGCCTGCAATACCCCCGACACCCCTGCCCACTCTGGAGACTTGACTCCTCACTCTCACTTGGTGTGGTCTGTTTGTACCTTCACCCTGAGCCAACTCTGCTAGAACAAAATAATGTTTTACTCAAGATCTAGCCGAGTTTCTAGGATGTAAAAAGCACCTAGGAACCAGAATGACCAGAAGAAGAGAGGAAAATATGTAAATATATCAAGTGTGAGAGAGGACAGTATTATACCAGGATGTTTTTGGCTGTAAGTTACAGAATATCAAGTACAAATGGCTTTAAAATAGGGACATTTTTAATTTAATTTTAATTTTTTTTAAAGACTTTATTTTTGACCAAGAGAGATCACAAGTAGGCAGAGAGGCAGGCAGAGAGAGAGAGAGAGGAGGAAGCAGGCTCCCTGCCGAGCAGAGAGCCTGATGCGGGCCTTGATCCCAGGACCCTGAGATCATGACCTGAGCTGAAGGCAGAGGCTTTAACCCGCTGAGCCACCCAGGTGCCCCATTTTTTATTTTACATGACACACAAGTTCAGAGTCAGAGCAGTTCCAAGGTTGGTAATGCAGCTGAACAGTGTCATGGAGGACCCAGATATTTTTCATTTTTGTACTCAGCTATCCTCAGAATATTGGTCATTTCTTCCATTATTGTTGCAAGATGGATGTAGGGGTTCCAGATGTCATTCGTATACTTGACCATGTCCAGAAAAGTCAGAGTTTCCTTCTGTATCTAGTGATCACAAAGAAAATACCCCTTTCACATATGTTTTTAATTGACTTCTACTCATGCCTTGGCTGACAAAGGCTACTGGGTAGACACCAACAGTGACTGGCACAGAAATGCCAGAGGAAGCAACTGTAGGGAAGAGGGGAAAAGGAGCAACGGAGGCAGGAGGAAATAGTCTGTAGCATGTGTAATGTAGTATGGTGTGCATTCTGTAGACCTACTGTATTCTTACCTGTATATACACTGCTTTATACCTTGTATGTATATGAAGGTAATAGAATACCATCATTTATAAAGAACAGTGTATTTCTGATCCCAGTTTTTATAGTACCATATAAATATGGAGATGTGATGTATATGAACTCTGAAGTACAGAATTGGTATGCCCAACCCATGTTCTTGTAAGCTTCATTACCTTTACAGTAAATCTTTTTCCATTGCCATCCCTAGCCTTCCCCACATTTACCATCTCTAGCTGAGGATGGGATTGGGCAACAAGTCAGAAGAACAGAGTTTGCTTTCTTATTAACATTATAGAGGTCAGGAGAAGGCAGATATGGCACTCTAACAGTTATTCAAGAAAAGGATAAATAATGCATGGGAATTACAAAGATAGTAGAGCTTTTTTTTTTTTTAAAGAACCTTAGTTTTTTTTTTATTAATACTTTTTATTTTTTAAAAAATATTATTTGACAGAGAGCACAAGCCAGGGGAGTGCCAGAGGGAGATGGAGAAGTAGGCTTCCTGCTGAGCCCCGGGCCTGATGTGGGATCTCAGGACTTTGGGATCATGACCTGAGCCACCCAGGCTCCCCTATTAATAGTACTTTTAAACAGTTGTAGTTTACTGCACATTCTTACCTCTGAGAAAATATAAATAAAAGTGAGCAAACTTAAAAAGATGAACTAATCCTTATACTCTCTCAAAATAAATGCAGCTCGCTCAACGTACAATAGGATTTATATCCTGGTAAATCCATTGTAAACGGAAAATATGCCAAGTTGAAAATGCATTTGCTACACCCAACCTACTGCATATCGTAGCTTAGCCTAGCCTACCTGAAACATGCTCAAAACACTTATATTAGCCTACAGTTGGGCACAGTCCTCTAACACAGAGCCCATTTCATAATAAAGTGCTGAATATGCCGTGTAATTTATTGAATACTGCGCTGAAAGTGAAAAATGGAATGGCTGTGTGGATGCAGCATGGTTGTAAGTGTATTGGTTGTTTAGCCTTGTGATCATGGCTGGCAGAGCTGAGGCTGGGGGCCACTGCCCAGCATCACGACAGAGTATTGTGCTGTGTATGTATCGCTAGCCTGGGAAAAGATCCAAATTCAAAATTCGAATTGCAGTTTCTGCTGAATGTATATTGCTTTTGCAACTTCATAAAGCTGAAAAATCTGAAGCCAAACCAGCCTAAGACAGAGACTGTCTGGGTCTATATTCTAGGTAACCTTAAATATGCACACATAAAGCTGACATTACCATATAACATCTGTATAATTTGGACTGAACTGAATGGTTACTATTATATTATATTACTAATTAACATAAAATATGAAAAATTTTCATATCTATATATCAGATCTATAAATTACATATAATATCACACTTTGTGCTTTATTTCCAGTTCCCTTGGGTGGGGGTGGTAGGAGAGAATAGTAATCACCTGTTTCACCTACTGTCTTATTGGTCTTAAGGTAATTGCAGCAGAATCCCAGAGAAGCTTCTGAGGAATCTCTTATATTGTGAGGTTGATATTCCAGTCTGTTGCTTTTGTCTTTTTTTTTTTAAACCATTGTTCTCTTATCTGCCTCTTGTTCTTCAGATACATATTAACTTCCCATTGTATTTTCATATTTCACATTAGATTTTTTTAATTGAAATATATTTGCTAATCAATGTAGTGTTAATTTGTAGAAGTGTGTCATCTGCACCAGAGTTGAATGAGTCTGGCACATAATAACCTTTCATTGATGCATATTTAATGAAAGGATGAGTGAACCATTTATATGATACTAGAACTTCTAAGATAATTATAATGATTGAAGGAAAACAAATATTAGACACTATACCCAGTATTTTCTGACATCATTTCCTTTCAGAAAATGTGATATCATCAATCTTTTGAAAAATTAAACACTATATATTTTTAATTAAAAACTTTAAGTGATATGCTGAATAGATATCTTAGTTTGACTATTAAGATATAAATTGCCAAGGCCCTGCAAATCTGGGGAAATGAGGACATAATTTGAAAGGAGGAAATTCAAGAAACGGGTATATGTGATTTAGTAAGCGAGGCCATGAATACAATGAGGGGAGAATCTATAACTAGGTATGGTGTTTTACGCTTCTCAAAAGACATTTTTTACATATATGTTTTATGGGTCTGCCTGCTCATTTCCAATTCTCTATAATTTAAAATGTGTTATTTTTATAGCTGTTTGTCTTGGACACACAAGCAAATCAACATGTATATGAAAAAGATTTTATTTCTGACATGAAATGGTTAAATTTATTCCTTTTTCTATACATTCACATTTACATACAAAATATGTTGTTCAGTTGTAGAGCTCATTTTATATGTACATTGAAAATTCACCTTTTAATTCTCAGTAAGTTAAAAATATCTTTTAAAAGTACTATAAGATGAAAGGAATTTAAAAATTGACATTATTGGCACAAGATTCATGTTAATGTTTACTCATGTAAATAGCACAAAATACTGCCTAATTAGTGTGGTTGGTAAATTTTTGGTACTTTAATTTTCTCTGTTATTGTAAACCATGCATAAAATGCTTGCCTATTGAGAAGTGCAGAATTGTCAGAGCTTAACAGCTGACATCTGCTTACTCTCTTAAAAAAAAAAAAAAGAATAACAAGCCATTTCAGCCTAATCTACCTCAAATGTGTTCATGTAAATGGAGGTCCATCTATTGACCTGTATTCTTTTCAGCTCAGGATTGGTCCACATGGTTTATGAAACCAGGAAGGCTGATTTGAAATGCAGATGTCGAGACAGTGAAGTACACCCTCCCCTTTTTTCTTTGCTGTATCTGTCAGGGTGAAAAATGGCTTGCACAAGGGTCAGTCACCCATACTCACTTAATTACTTTTCTTGGACCCACAGAACTGTCACAAGCTGTGGTGGATGCGGGAGCTGTTCCTCTTTTAGTACTCTGTATCCAGGAGCCAGAAATTGCTTTGAAAAGGATTGCTGCTTCGGCCCTCAGTGATATTTCAAAGCATTCTCCAGAGTTAGCACAGACGGTAGTAGACGCAGGAGCTATTGCTCACTTAGCCCAGATGATCCTGAACCCTGATTCTAAATTAAAGGTATTTAAAAATAAAGTTAACAAACAAACAAATCAGGCTTCTGATTACCTAGGAAGATAGAAATGTGGGTAGATTAATATTATACATTTAAAAATAATTAGAAAATTTATCATTGAAAGCAGGTACGGGTATGTTATGTATTTGCTCTTTTAATATGTAAACCTTATGCTGTAAAAATCAGTCAGTGGGCCTATCTGGTTAAAATATGTGCAACGCTGAAAACTAGGAGTAGCATCACTATTAACATTAATGATCAAAATAAGGAATTATGTAATGACTGAATGTCAGGGTTAGAAGGGACCTAAAGGTCTTCTAGCCCACTTCTATTATATTTAAGTTTCTTATGAAAATTGCCATATTTATTTACTCTTTTTTATAGCTCTCTAAAATTTGATTTTCAGCTAATAGTTATACTTTCCCATTCTAGTAATTTCATTCTGTAAGATTCTAAAATTGTTAACGTTAACTAAATAGTGGAAAGTTCTTTGAAATGTTATCAGCATGATACCAAAAATAAGATGTTACTTCTGCCTGATCATTTTTGTATGACATGTATCATTAAGTAAGTATTAATTAAGAGATACTGTTCATCCAGTGGTCATATTCTTTGATCATCTACATAGATAAGAGATTTGAAGAGTCCACAGAAGAATGAAGGAATTTAATTTGGGAATTAGGGAATTTAGAAATTGAGTGTCTAGGTATAAGACTAGGCATTGACAGTCTCAAGAACCTAAATATAAGGTTCTGTTAGAAAAGTAATTGTTTTTTTTTTCCTTTTTATAAAGAAATGTGAGTGTGTATAAAGCTGTTTAAGTCAGAACTCTGCAGCAAGCTCTATGTCTTATTTGGTTTTATTTTGGTTTTTGCTTAACAGCGCCAGGTCCTTTCAGCTCTCAGTCAAATTGCAAAACATTCTGTGGATCTGGCGGAAATGGTGGTGGAAGCAGAGATTTTTCCAGTTGTACTTACCTGCCTGAAGGACAAAGACGAATATGTGAAGAAAAATGCTTCTACTTTAATTAGAGAGATTGCAAAACATACACCTGAGGTAAGAAAAGTTTTTTTTTAAAGTTTTTAAAATACAATAATATGTAGCTAGTTTTAGTTTTTAAGCAAAACATCAACTTGTTTGCAGGGCTCAAGGGCTGTGCCACATGATCTGCTTAGCTTAGGGCTTCTCATCCTCAGCATTATGGACATTTTGGACTAGGTTACTTTTTATCATGGGGCATTGTCCTGGTCACAATAGGGTGGATGTTTAGCACTGTCCCCGGCCTCTGCCCACTAGATGCCAGTAGCACCCCTAACCCCATCCTGATAAAAATGTCTCCATATATGGGCCAGATGCTTCCCAAGGGACAGAAGTGCCCCTAGTTTGAGAACCACTGGGTTATATCAATGGACTTTGAGTCTAGAATCTTAGTTTTTAATAATTTCCTGCTTTCCATTTCTAGGCAGTGGGGCGCATGGACTTTTGTCATCCTTTCATTCTAGGTCAGCTGGGAATAGTAACATTCCTCCAGGTCTGAAGAGACCACCAGTCCCACAGCCTAGTATAACCCCTCTTCTAACTGCTTGAGTTCTCAGATGCTGAAGGAGTAGAGATGAAGCAGATCTGGGTGGATTCTGAAGTTGTATCTTTTTCCGTGTATATTTTGACTAATCAATTTCATTTCACAAAACATTAAAGTCCTCATTCTTGATGTCACTTAACATCTTCATTTGGTTGAGATTTTTCAAGACTGAAGTGCAATCAGCGAGTAGTCATTGCTAGCAAAGGGGGGATAATTAGGCTAGAAAGGTTCAAGTCTGACCCTGTCTTTTAGCATTCAATGATTAACATGCTTCCTACTCACACATTGTGATTGGGGGTTTCTGTAGTTAGCTGGTTATGAACTAGCCCTAGGCTTGGGGTCTAGGTGAGGAATTTTGATATCTATGGCAATAAGGATGAAAGTCGTGCTACTGATGCATGAAAAACTAAACCAGAGTGGCTCCTCACAATGAGTATGTCTGCACATTTGAAGTAGCAGGATTATTCTATTTATATATTCCTTAATGGCTACAACAGTCTCTCTAAATGATATTTCAGATTTTACCAAATGGTTTTTTAGGTCCTAAATAAAAAAAATTGGGCAAGGCTAAAGTAAGATTTAAAGATAATCTCATGCTTCACAGTCACCATGCTCTGACTCTCCTCTCCTCCTAGCTCTCGCAGTTGATAGTTAACGCCGGGGGCGTGGCCGCTGTGATTGATTGTATCGGGTCCTGCAAAGGAAACATAAGACTGCCTGGCATCATGATGCTTGGTTATGTAGCGGCTCATTCTGAGAACCTGGCAATGGCAGTGATCATTTCCAAGGTCTGTGCTGGTTTTGTTTCCTCTGATTATTGCAGTGAGATGTACTAACACTGAACCACACATGAATGCCCTCCCACAGAGTATAAAATAGAACTGACCAGAGTGAAAGAATTACCTCAAGAAATTTTCAGCTTTTTTTCAAGGTTTGTTAGTAAGTTTCCCAAAGCAATGCTTGAAGTAAGGTTTAATTGCAGAAGTTTAAAGTTTTAGCCAGTGTTTGGTATCGACAAACTATCAACACTTCTGAGTTTTAGTATTATCTCTACTTAAATATTAAATATCTACCTCAAAGGATTGACTACATATTTATAGACATATAAAGCACACTTTGATTAAAAACAGCTGGGGCACCTGGGGGGCTCAGTTGGTTGAGCATCTGCTTCTTGGTTTCGGCTCAGGTCATGATCTTGGCGTCCTGGGATCGAGGCCCACTCGGGCTCTATGCTCAGTGGGTAGTCAGTCTGCTTGGGGATGCTCTCCCTTGCCCTCTGCCCCTCCCCCTGTCCTTGCTTGTGCATGCTCTCTTTCTCTCTATATAATAAATAAATAGATCTTTAAAAAAAACCTACAACTGTTATAAATGACATTCCTGGTGTTCGTTTTCATTATTCTCTGGGGTCTATACATTATGCCCTTTCCTGTCATTTGGGTAAGAGATGATGACAAGACTAGCACATACTTTCTTTATCTACCTTCTCTCCATCAGCTTTCATGGACCGATTTCTCTTCCTGGTGGAGGCAATTCAGAGCACACATTAGATAGTAATGTTTTTGTTTCCTTGCTGTAGGGATTTGGCCTTATTTCCACTCAGTACTAACCCATCATGGAGTGTAGCCTTGGCACATAGTAGGTGCTCAAAAAATATTTGTTGAATGAACAAATAATGATCTCCCGAAGAATGCTTCCAGGGCTGTCTGTTTACAGTGTCTCCAGTAACCCTCTAGGGTGTGGGTTTCTTATCAGCATAGAAAACCTGCTGCTGTGTGTTAAACCTGCTGCCAGGTTTATTTATTTTTTTCTTTTTTTATCCCTTGCTAATCCTCAGAATAAAGAGGAACCTCAGATCTTTATTTTCTACCAATTCCTTGATAATTCTTTGCTTCACTCCCTTTTTATCCTGCATTTTTCCTTTTGTTCTTCTATTACCAAAGACTATGATAGTGACTAGAGCAGTAGTGCTTTCTGAAGGGTCGCCATGGGGATATTATTGGGATTTTTGATTTGCAGTTCTTTTGTGCCTAGTCAGAAAGCTTACACATGGGAAGAAGGATGAAAGAAGCAATTACTTTTCTTCCTGTATTTGTTTCCCCCAACTAACCAGGAGGTGCTGCCCTCCTTTGGTCTAGGGTTGCTGCTGGCCTCTCCCACCTAGTTTGCCTTTCAGTTAGTGAAGATTGGGGTGGTGGCAGCAGAAATCCGAGCCCCCTTCCCACTGCTCCCCAGGGCTGCATGATTCTTTCCTTATCCTATGCAACACTGTAAGGACCAGTAACAACAACTCCCATTTACACAACACTTTATAATTCTCACAGCACATTCATATTCCTTATCTCATTTGATAGTCATAACAACGGAGGCCCTTGGTTCAGAATTTGGGGGGTGGGAACAAAGGTGTTTTCACTTTCTCTTGCACCTTCATTCTTGATAGATCCTAGAAGTATGGAGTTTCTGGAAAGTTGCCTTATTCTGGAGACAAAGCTGACCTTTTTTGTTATGGCAGAGACATCTCTTTGGTTGTAAGAAAGAAGCCAATGAAGAGACATGGCCAGTTTCTTTAGGCAATTAGTCTTATTGATAACTGAATTTTAAGGTAGACAGAAAGAAAAATACATAATCATTTAGTCTTTGCTATGGTAGCCTGACCTTGTGATATTGGCTTTTGTGATACTAAATTTAAGGTGATAATTATTATAGTCTCAAATTTTACCTATATAGAATCTGGAATAATAATTTGATTTGGTTATTTGAGTTTTCCTTGGTAATATAAACTGTGGTGTATTTGAGACCCTTTAGCTAATTGTTTTGATTATTGAGATAAAATTAAAACCTGTGCAAAATGTAAGTACATGATATTTATGTAACAAAAGTAATCATTGTTATTTTGATATTTTAATCATGTTAAAATGGCAAAACTGTCATTTAAAAGTTGGCCAAAATAAATGAAATTTATTTACTATTTCAGGAAAATTTTTAGTGAATCTGTTTCATCGCAAAGTTACTTAAATAGGATTCTTGCTCATTCATTTGATTTTGGATTTGATTTTGAATGGTAGTTATTTTGTTTTAAGATCTATTATACTTGGTAAAAGGCATTTTTTTCCTAAGAATTCTAACTTAACTTTTTTAAAAAAGGACAACAAAAGGTTTTAAAATCCCAAACACTTATTTTGTCACAGTGGAATCTGGTTTTGGCTATAATATACTAGTCTGGGGCATCCGTTATGTGGTTAAATGCCTCTCTATTTGGGGAGTAAATGCTAGCAGAGATAGTTTAGTTAGATTGTCACAGATAATTAAAGTAGATTAGTTCTAGTCATTTTATTGACTAGAAAAATGACAGCCCCTATGATGTGCTCATTTATTGAACCGTTTAGGAAAAAAGGGATCAAGGACAAAATGATTTCTTCTAATGTTTGAGAGACATGGAAGACTCTTTAATCCTGCTCTAGATTCGTAACACTTGCTCTTTTGATCAACGCCGCAGGGTGTGCCCCAGTTGTCAGTCTGCTTGTCAGAAGAACCAGAAGATCATATTAAGGCTGCTGCTGCTTGGGCCTTAGGACAGATCGGGAGACACACTCCAGAGCACGCCCGGGCTGTTGCAGTCACCAACACCTTGCCCGTTCTGCTTTCGTTGTACATGTCAACAGAAAGTTCCGAGGATCTTCAAGTAAAAGTAAGTGCTTAATTTTTAACGGTTGTAAGAAGATTTGTTAGATTTGACTCATTCTTAAAAATACGTAATCTTAAATGTTTTAATTATCATTATGGTATATTGATTTTATTAGTCAAGAAATACAAATTTATCAGAAGAACTGAGGTAGTTTTTCTGGAAAATGGGTTCCCTTATCCCTAACAGTGATATATTTTAAAGAAAGTTCTCTATAGGTGCAAAGTGGTTTGTAAAATGAATGTCTGGGTTTTGCATTCTACGTTCGTGTTGACTTTTCTTATGGAATAGGGATTGAATAATGGGATTTTGGAGGTGGAATTAGTATATGTGCTGCCGAAGCGAGCACTTTGGAGGTGGAATTAGAACTTTAGTCCTGTTAACATTAAAAAAATTGTGTCCAGAAGAATTTAAGGTGCTTTCAAAAGGCATAATGCAACTGGTCAGAGGGCTTTCCTGAAGCTATAATCTACCTCTCCAACTCTGCTTGATCTTTTAGTTTTTATTTTTAATTTGTTTTATGTTCCTTAAAAGAGAAATGTCCATAAATTCACTAAGTTAAACATTTTTAAATCATGTATTTTTTTAAAAAGAAGGTTTCTTTAAAAATATTAATGGCTATGAGAATGATTCACAAAACATAAATTTCATTAGGATGGATTAATAATTTAAGAATTTCAAAGAAAGAAAAAAATGTTTCCCAACATAATTCCCTTAAGAAAACATGTACATTTTTTGAAAGCAGTTTTCAGAATTGACTTAGACTGAGGGAAGAGTACAGAAAAGATAATAATGATTCAAAATAGAATTAAGAGTAAGTCAAATGACATTTAAATTTAGTTAAAACAATAAATCAACAAATAAGAAAGCACATTTGCCGAAGCAGCTTTAGATGGGATAGTAAGGCAGCAAGTTTATTTGAACTATATAGCTGAGGGACTCTGAAAGTTACATAATGAGTCATTTATTGGATTTGTAAATTTTACAAAAGTGAATTTATGTTTATTTGGTATGGTTATGTGTTATTTTTCTACAGATTCATTGAGGGAATTTCTAACATTAGCATTTTTTCAATTTTTATAAGACTTTCTAGATCAAAGCAATGACTTAATAGATTTGGGCCTTCTCTTACATTTCTCTACAGTGTTCAATATATTCCTTTCCAATGCTTGGTAGAAAGTATGATTGACAATATGCTAAGGCCTTTCCCTGTTTAACAGTTCTGTGATTCTTTGGCTTTCTGGTGAGAAACCACAATTACATTTCCAGTTTTGAGTTGTCCAAGTACAGCTGATTTACATATGTATAATTTTAGCTTATTTATGTAGTTCACTTTTTGCTTCATATTTCTTTAACCCTTATCATGCTTGCCTTTTTGTCCTCCCTCTTTCCTCTTCATTGCCATCCCAAACTTTTCCTCCTCTTCATTCCTCCTCCCTCCTTTCTCTAGTGATCCAGTAACTATGGTCTCCTCTGCAGGGTCCCTGCAGGTATAAGCTATGCCCAAAATAGAATAGTAATCATGTTCAACTCTTAGTTTATCAAGAGATAAATTATTATTATTTTTTAAATATTTTATTTATTTGACAGAGAGAAACACAGCCAGAGAGGGAACACAAGCAGGGGAAGTGAGAGGGAGAAGCAGACTTCCCGCCGAGCAGGGAGGCTGATGTGGGACTCGATCTCAGGTATCCGGGATCATGACCTGAGCCGAAGGCAGTTGCCCAACCAACTGAGCCCCCCAGGCGCCCCGAGATAAATTATTAATAATCTCTGTCACTTTCAGATTCCTGCATGTAACAACTTTTATTTTCCTCTAAGTTTTGGAAATAAAGGAATGTAGCAGCTACAGCATGAATAATAATAGTGGAATCAATAGTAATTGTAGTTTGAGAAACCCTTGCAAATAGTGTCTTAGGTAGCACTAAATACTTTTTATATACTACTAAGTTTATATAACTTGGTTTTTAATGAATTATTATTGCTGTTTTATCATATAATTATCAGTAGAGTAAATAAGTTTGAAAACTTCACCTTTTGAAGTAAGATCATTTTTGTGTATAAGTTTAACAAAAGTAGTTTCATTAAAACATTCAGGTTTACTAATAGAAGTTAACGTTCCTTCTGCCTGTATTTGATAGAATATTTACTTTCAGAAAATAAAATGGGTATTAAATTAAAAAGTGGGATCTTTATTAATCATCATCCTGTCAGCAATCCTTCCAAGGCTTTAAGTCCATCCAAATATTTTCTTTTTGTAGGGACTTGATTGTTATTTTTGCTTCCCCAAGGTTTCTTGGATTCTAATATCTGTTGTTTTAAAGGCTTTAGAATGAAAGTCCAAGTCTGTTTGATTTGACATTATCTCAGTAGGGGAAAATGTATCCAAGAACTTTAGGAACTGTCTAATGGTATTTCTCATTTGTTACTCTGTGGCAGCTTTCAAATTAAAGGCCATGTTGAAGTTCATTTTGTCCCAAAGGCATGTCAGCTTCTGTAAGCATTCTCTAATTGGTTCTGATCCAAGAGAACCAATGAGCAGTCCCTTGGAATTGCTTGCATGTTTTCACATCGCTTCATATCTGCCTGTACCTTATTAAAAATGGGGAAAAATCCATCTTTTATTTAATAAGATCACCTATTTATATTATGAAGATATTCACACAATTACATTTTTATTTGTTTTGATTTAGAAGCATCATATTGAAATGGTCCATCTTGGGGCGCCTGGGTGGCTCAGTTGGTTGAGTGACTGCCTTCGGCTCAGGTCGTGATCCCGGAGACCCGGGATCGAGTCCCACGTCGGGCTCCCTGCTCGGCGGGAAGCCTGCTTCTCCCTCTCTCACTCCCCCTGCTTGTGTTCCCTCTCTGGCTGTGTTTCTCTCTGTCAAATAAATAAAATCTTTAAAAAAAAAGAAAAAAAAAAGAAATGGTCCATCTTAGTTTGGTATTTGAGTAAGTTCATCCTATTACCTTAGTTATGAAAGTATTTCTAAGATTATTTGATTTAATTATTGTGTTCTTGCCATCATGGTTGTTTCCCTTCATTTTTTAACAGCTTTATTGAAATATATAGTTCATATGCCATATAGTTCACCCATTTAAAGTGTATAATTCAATGGTTTTAGTATATTCACAGATGCAACCAGCACTACAATCTAATTGTAGAACCTTTTCATTCCCCGCTGAGCAGTCACTCCATACCCTCCCTGCTTAGCCCCAGGCAGCCATTAATTTACTTTCTGTCTTTGGGGATTTGCCTCTTCTGGACATTTCATTTAAATAGAAGCATGCATTATAAGTGCTCTTTTGTGCCTGACTTCTCACTTAGTGTCAGTTTCAAGGTTCATCCACATTGTAGCATATATCAATATTTTGTTCCTTTTTAATGCCAAATAATATTCCATTGTATCACTATACTACATTTTGTTTACCTGTGCACCAGTTGATGGACATTTGGACTGTCTACACTTTTTGTGTATGATAAATAATGCTGCTATGAACATATTTGTACAGGGTTTTGTGTGGATGTGTGTGGATATACATTTTCATTTCTTTTTGAGTACAAACCTAGGAATGGAATTGGTAGGTCAAACAATAACTCTTTTTAATATTTTAAAGAACCACCAAACTGTTTCCAATGTGGCTGCACCATTTTATATTCCCACTAGCAATGTATGAGGGTTCCGATTTTCCCACATTCCTGTCGAGACTTGTTATTACCTTTTATTTTTTTATTATAGTCGTGCTAGTGGGTGTGAATTGGCATTTCACTGTGGTTTTGATTTACATTTCCCTGATGGTTAATGATGTTGAAAAATCTTTTCATGTGCTTATTGGCCATTTGTGTATCTTCTTTGGAGAAATGTCTAATCAGATCCTTTGTCCATTTTTAATTTGGGCTATTCTGTTTTTATTATTGAGTTGTAAGTGTTCTTTATATATTTTGAATACAAATCCTCATCAGATGTATGATTTACAACTATTTTCTTTCATTCTATGGGTTATCATCACTTTATTAATGGCATTATATGTAGCAAAAATCTTTAAAATTTTAAAAGGTGCAATTTATTTATTTATTTATTTATTTTTGCTGCTCGTACTTTTGGGGCCTTATCTAAAAAGACTGCCTAACCCACCAAGATCGTGAAGATTTATTCTTATGTCCCCCCTTCCTTTTATTTTTAATTTTAATTTTTGGAGGGGAGGAGCAGAGGGAAAGGAAAAGAGAGAGATGATCTTAAGCAGGCTCCATGCCCAGCACAGAGCCTCATGCCGGGCTCGATCTCACAACCTGAGATCATGACTTGAGCCAAAATCAATAGGTGCTTAAGTGACTGAGCCACCCAGGCACTGCCCACCTTTATTTATTTATTTATTTATTTATTTATTTATTTATTTATTTATAAGATTTTCTTTGTTTATTTGGCAGATAGAAACACAGCTAGAGAGGGAACACAAGCAAGGGGAGTGAGAGAGGGAGAAGCAGGCTTCCGGCCAAGCAGGGAGCCCAATGCTAGGGAGCCCGATGAGGGGCTCGATCCTGGGACTCCAGGATCATTACCTGAGCCGAAGGCGGACGCCCAACAACTGAGCCAACCAGGCATCCCCCCTCCTTTCCTTTTAATAAGTGTTACTCCTTGGGCCAGAATGCTTTCTGAACAAAATTAACTTTTGAATAGAAACGTTATTCATTTTAGGCAGTTCTCATTAAAGATAATCCATTAAGGAAAGCAACAATGAATACTTTCTCTTATTTCTTTCATTTTCTGTGAAAAACAATTGAAATGGTATCAAATATTTACATGGCATTGACAATATTCTTATGTGTGTTAAGAGATTAAAAATAGCGTTGCTAGTTACTTACTGTGGTTTTTACAATAGATTTTATCAATGTGGACGGAGTCAGTTTTTAGAAAAGACAGAAAAAGGAATAAATGTAGAACTGTACATGCTATGCTACTTTATAGGAAAACCAGGCTCAAACCCAAGTTGCCCTAAATAGACAGCTCATGACTCCTTCTCCAACATCATCATCTATTTATACATATGTAAGGATAAATACTACTAAATGCTGTGACAATTAGAAAAATTCATAATCTATTATTTCAAAGTAATATATTACTTGATTTACTGAAATAGAACAAAAAGATATGCTTACCCCATATAAATTCTGTATAATTCACAGAATGAAGTTGTAAGAACTATTTTATTTTGCTCAGTGCCATAAATAACCAAGCAGAAAGCACATTTTCTAAAGGCTAATAAATTTTAAACCCAACATATGACATGATCTTACGTGTAGAAAATCCTAAGGAATACAGACACAGACACAAATACAAAAATACTAGAATTACTAAGAGTTCAGGATCACCAGATATGTGATCAATATATAAAAAATTTATCATATTTTCATATGCTGGTAATGAACAATTCAAACATGTGGGGTACCTAGTTGGCTTATAGGTAGAGCATGTGACTCGATCTCAGGGTCATGAGTTCTAGCCTCATGTTGGGTGAAGAGATTATAAATAAATAAATTGTAAAAAAAAACAAATATGAAGTTAAGATAAT
Organism: Spilogale gracilis; assembly: GCA_004023965.1. Taxonomy (NCBI): domain Eukaryota; kingdom Metazoa; phylum Chordata; class Mammalia; order Carnivora; family Mephitidae; genus Spilogale; species Spilogale gracilis. The sequence continues at coordinate 136,037 of PITA01000784.1, read as the reverse complement.
AGTTTCATTCACAGTAGCATCAAAATACTTAGGAATAAATTTAATAAGAGAAGTATAGGTTTATACACTGAAAATATAAAACATTGCTGAAAAAAGTTAAATAAGTTCTGAATAAATGGAAGGATACTCCATGTTCATGGACTGGAAGATTCAATATTGTTAAGACAGCAATACTTCCCAAATTGATCTATATATTCAATACAATCTCTGTCATAATCCCAACTGGCTTCCCTCCCCCTGAACTTGAGAAGCTGATCCTAAAATCCATATGGAAATGCCAAGGACCCAGACTAGCCAAAACAATCTTGTAAAAGGACTTATACTGCCCAATTTTAAAATTTACTACAAAGCTATAGCTATCAATATAGTATGGAACTTGTTTATATAAAAACATACATATCAATGTAACTGAATTTTGAAAGTCTGAAATAGACCCTTTTCTGATTTTTCACAAAGGTTCCAAGGCAACTTAATGTGAAAAGGATAGTGTGTTCAGCAAATGGCACAGAGACAATTATTATGTCCTCAAACAAAAATATCAATTTGGACCCTTATCTCAGACCATACACCAGAAGTAGCTAAAAATGGACCATAGATCTAATATAAGGGTTAAGACCACAAAACTTTTAGGAGAAAATGGAGAAGTCTTTGAAACCTTGGATTAGGCATTGATTTCTTAGAAATGACATGTAAAGGGCGCCTGTGCTCATTTGGTTAAGCGACTGCCTTTGGCTCTGGTCATGATCCCGGAGACCCAGGATCGAGTCCCACATCAGGCTCCCTGCTGGGCGGGAAGCCTGCTTCCCCCTCTCTCACTCCCCCTGCTTGTGTTCCCTCTCTGGCTGTGTTTCTCTCTGTCAAATAAATAAAATCTTTAAAAAAAAAAAAGAGGGGCACCTGGGTGGCTCAGTTGGTTAAGCAACGGTCTTCCACTCAGGTCGTGATCCCAGAGACCTGGGATCGAGTCCCACATCAGGCTCCCTGCTCGGCAGGAAGCCTGCTTCTCCCTCTCTCACTCCCCCTGCTTGTGTTCCCTCTATGGCTGTGTTTCTCTCTGTCAAATAAACAAAATCTTAAAAAAAAAAAAAAAAGAAAGAAATGACATGTAAAGCTCAAGTGTAAAAACATTCATAAGCTGGATTTCATCAAAATTAAAAGCTGGCATGCTTTAAAAGACTTCATTAAGAAAACCAAAAGATAAGCCACAGACTTGAAAAAATTCCTTGCAAATAATATATTCAAGAAAGGCTTGTATTCAAAATATATAAAGAGCTCCTACAACTCAATAATATGAAGACAAATAACCCAATTAAACAATGGGAAAAATTTGAATAAGCATTTCATCAACAATCAGTATAAGAAAAAATATTCAACATCATTAGTCACTAGAGAGATGTGAATCAAAACCATAATGAGATACTACATCACACCCACAAGAATGGCTATGATTAGTAAGACAGATAATAATAAGTGTTGATCATCATATGGAGAATCTTGAACCTTCTTACATTATTGGTCAAGATGTGAAATGTTGTAGTCCTATTGAAAAACAGTTTGGTAATTTCTCAAAGCAGTAAACATAAGTTTACCATCATCACCCAACAGTTTCACTCCTAGGTATCTTCCCAAGAGAAATGAAAACATTTGCTCCACACAAAGACTTGACTTGTACATGAACTTCTATAACAGCATTATTCATAATCACCCTAGGTGGAAACAACCCAAATGTTTATCAACTGGTGAATGGATAAACAAAATGTGATATGTCTGTATAATGGAATACTATTTGACAATGAAAGGAATGAAGCACTGATACATGCTGTAACATGGACGAACCCCCAAAACAGTATCCTTAGTTAAAGAACTCATACTCAAAAGTTCACATATTGTATGATTCCATCTACATGAATTGTCCACAGAAGTAAAATTTATAGAGACAGAGAGTAGGTTGGCAATTGCGCAGGGCTCGTGGGGGAGTGACTACAGATGGAATGAGGTTCCTTGTTGGAATGATGAAGATGTTCTAAAATTAGGTTGTGGTGATGGTTGCACAACTCTAAATTTACTAAAAATCCATTGAATTGTGAACTTAAAAAGAGTGAATTTCTGGTATGTAAATTATATCTCTATAAGATTGTTAAAAAGCTTGGCCCAGAAATTGACAAGTAAATAAATCTTAACTAATATACTAATATTTCTTTCATGTTGGGAAATATAGTTGATTATTAATCATGACAGACATTCCTATGTAGAAGTACATATAGTCATAAATCAAGTATATTTCTTGACAGAGGATAGAAAACTCAGTGAATTTGTAGGATTATTAGATTCTTTTCTAGAGTTCTTAATCAATGACTTGACAGTACCTCACCATGGCACAGTGGATGTGATCGGTGCGATGCAATTAGTAGACCTTATCGCCAATAGCAGTTAAGTTAAATATGCTGACCTGCTAAGATCACCGTGATCCTAAGATGACTCACAAAGATATAACTAGGTATGTTGGGGATTGATAGTTTAATTTCAACTTAGGTTATACTACTTGTAGAGGAAAATTGGGTGGCATTTCTTCCATTCCTTATTTTGTTTCATTTAGTTTATGAAACAATGTTTGAGGACAAATATGCTAAGAGGTAAGAGGTAATACAGGACTGCTTAGCCTGGGTCTCTGGGAAATCATGAAATTAACAGAGCCCTTCCTGATTGCACAAATGTGATGAAAGTTTTTCCTGAATCCATTTGCCAATTGTAAAATTCATGATGTGAAAATCAAAATGCTCCTTGGAACCTTGGAAACAAAACACCAAAATGCTCTTTGACATTTCAAAAGCACCACTAAACATTCAATAGCAATGCACAAAACCACATACAAGCAGGTGTGGAATTCCAGTGGAAAACAGCTGTAGACAACTGTGAAGCCTTCCAAAGTGCAGAGGGCAGGCTTGAAGACCAGGAAATTGAGGCACAATGAGCTGGGGCCTGAGAGCTGGCCGCAGCTACATCAGGACCCTTCCTCAGTTATGGCCGGCGTCACTGTGAAATACAGAGTGCCGGGGAGACTGGGGAGGTGCCTGTTTTGCTTGCAGGTGATATGCTCCCTGTTGCTGAGGGGAGCTTTCCTACACAGTCAAGTGGAGCCTCTCTGTTTTGCTTGTGAAGGGGGTGTTTCTCCCCATGAGCTACAGCAGTGTCTCTGCAAATGTTCACTAAATAATATACTTAGTAGGATGTTCTGACTGTATACCTGTAAGCCACGAAACCTTTGAGAGAACACAGAATATTTGATAATGACTTTCTACAACAAACTATTTTCTATTTGTTGATTGGAAGGAGTAGAACATGTTGGTTATCTCACAGTTTAATATATACAATTTACACTAATAAAATATAATACATATTAACTTACAGTCTGTAGCTTTATGCTTTTTAATTTTACTTTCCTCATGGGTGATTTTAAGATAACAGCAATGCACTGTACATTCTAAAATTTAACATGAAGGCAACTGACAGGGTATTCTATGGTAAAACCAATGCCAGATAGAAGTTTTTCTGACAACTCTCTTAAACAATGAAAGAACTGCAGGTTAGACCTGAAAATCCATTTCATTTTCAAATTCTAGGACTATGAGGCATGAATTTTGGTCAAACTTTGATTACTACTTTGGTCTATATTTTGCTTTGTATTTCAATAGTGTAAAAAAGCCATCAAGAATATCCTACAAAAATGTACCTATTTACCAGCCCTTGAGCCATTTTTGTATGATGCACCTCCCAATATCCTGAAGCATGTGGTTGGACAGTTCAGTAAGGTAAGAAATGCTCTCTTTTTTGGAAGCGGAGAAAGACGGTTTCAATGACATGTTAACTTTTTTCCTCTTGGGTCAATGTCTTCTTTTGAAAGATGGGTGCAGGCATTTACTTCTTAGCTCTCACTGACTGTAGTGACAGGAAGGGTAACAGGTTAATAAAATTAACATGAGTTAATAAAATTCACATATAAATGATTCACACTTCCTTCTTCCTCACACTTGTACTGTCTTTTTCAGTGTTCTTCGGGCGTAAATAGTCTGTCAGCCGATAAACACCTCCTAATACAGATAATTTATATTGATAAGTAACTTAGTAATTATCTTGGTGTCTGTTAATCTCACTCACCTGGGAACAGTGCAAAGATCTTATAAAGAAAAATAAAAAGGTCTCTGAGCCATTTATGACCGAGTCCATGCACTTTACTGCAGAAGCTTTCAGACAGTTATTTGGAGTTTACTGACTTATTTTATGAACAGTTTTAACAAATATAGCCATCATATTTCTTAGATCATTGCAGATTAAAAGTAGTAAGGTAGAAAGGTCAAGCTGCTGGATGTGGGCTTAGCTAGCAGGACCAACTATTGATAGCAAAGGCTGAGAGAGAACAACTGTCTCCCCATAGCTATAAAGAACTGGTTACATTGTGTTCAGGAGATGTGATTTAAGAAAATGCAGTCTTTGGAAGTAGTATCCCATAGTGGTTGGGAGTTCAGGCTCTGGAATTAGGGTGCCTGGATTTCCTATTTACCAGCTGTAATATCTTTTTTTTTATTAAGATTTTATTAATTTATTTGGGAGAGAGAAAGAGCACAAGCAAGGGGAGAGGCAGGCAGAAGGAGAAGCAGGCTCCCCACTGAGCAAGAAGCCCAGTGTGGCACTTGATCATAAGATCCTGGAATCATGACCGGAGCCAAAGGGTCACCTAACCACCCAGGCATCCCTACCAGCTGTAGTATCTTTAGTAAAGTCTTTATGTCTCTAAACCTTAGTATGATTACCCATAAAATGGGGGTAATAAGAGTTCCTATTTTATAAGGTCACTGTAAAGATTAAATGAGATATTATATGTAAAGGGTTTAGCTTAATCCCAGGCACGTATTTAGCATTTAAACCCTCTTCCCCCACTGAAAAACCCAAAATGCGGTTTTTAAGAAATAAAACATAGATGTGGTTAAGGTTAATTTTTAAAAATTAATAAAAATGAGTTGGGGACAAATTCATGTGACTAGGTATAATGCTATGTAAAGGAGGTATTACTATTTGCAGGTATTTCTATTTGAATACTACATTTCTATAAACAATGAACAAAAACTACGTATTGTTACAACTTTTAAATGAGGCCCTGCAGCTAACAGGTTTAGTTTCAGGTGCTCATCTGAAAGATAATACTATCTGCTAACAGCCTTCAGTTCACTGTTCTCTTAACAGGTAGGCTGACCCACAACCCCATAGTCACCAGATCGCAGATGGTTTCACATTGCTGAGGCTGCCTTAGGATATAGTTCTGGGTAATCAACACTTAGGTTCTGTCTTCCTCTTCTAGGAAAATAATGGAACCTTTTTTTCCCCTTTGGGTACTAGTTAAGAAACCGAGCAGCCAATCTGATCAACTAAAAGAGGGAGGGAGGAGGTTGATGAGTGGCTCATCTACAGACAGAGTTATCAGCTCTTGAAAATGAGTAGCTGACATTATTTCGGAAAGTTTTATTTTATGCTCTAATGTTATACTATTGAGTGAGGTATTCTAGTTTATTAAACTTACTATGAAAATGAACACTAACCTGAACTGAGTTCAAAATAAATCACTAGAGTAAACTAGTGGGATTTGTGGACGTTACACAACGGAAATAAAATAAAGACAGTACCACATATGATAGACTCTTACAAATGTGCCTTTGTTTTGCTTCAGGTAGTATTTTGTGTTTTCTTAATCTAAAGATACCAGAGCACTAGAAAGAGATGAGAAAGCAAGGCAGAAGGTAAAAAGACATTAGTTTAGAGTGGCTGGGGTCAGAGATAGGAGGTAATGAAAATGCTCCAGGCCAAACAAAATATTTAGAAAAGATATATCTGTAGGCTTACTTCATTTTTTAGAAATACATTCTAGTGTCATCTTTTTTTGTTTTTAGAGAGAGAGAGAACACACCATGTGTGTGAGCTCAGAGGGGCCAGAAGGGGCAGAGGGAGAGAGAATTTTAACCAGGCTCCACGTTGAGAACAGAAGCCCCACAAGGGCTCAATCTCACAACCCTGAGGTCATGACCTGAGCTGAAATCAAGAATGGGACACTTAACTGAGCCACCCAGGAACCCCACTAGTGTCAAATTTTGTTGTCTAGTTGATGTGTGTTATCATTCTATTAGCAAGATCCTTTCATAATTTTAAATATTAGCTAAATGCCTACATATAACCATACTCTTAAACATTGGAGGATAGACAAAAAAAGAAAAGACAAAGTTGTTCAAGGAATTTTATAATCTAGCTGAGAGACTAAACAAAACAATTAGAAAACACTTCAGTGTGCTAGATTTCATGATAATTTTTTTTTTCAATTTAAGAAGGAATAAGTGAATGCAGTCTGAAGCATTCAGAGAGGCCTTCGATGCAGGATGTACAAGGGAATAAAGCTGGTCTTTGAAGAAAGAGAAAGAAGGGAGAGGGAAAGAAAGGGTGTTTCTGTCAGAGAGCATAGTAGCAATGACCAAAGAAGGGAGCAGGGATTCCCATAATGCAAGCCCGCCCCCTCTCCAGGACCTTTCTTGTCTGGTTAGTGATTGTTGTCTTGCATAATTCATTTCTTCATCCCCACTGGCTCTTTCCCCTCAACACACGAACATCCACTGTCAAATCCAGTGACTTTTTAAAGTTCTCATTGGTTGCTTCTTAAAATCTTCTCTTGGATTTGTTGAATTTGTTGGATTCTCTTGGATTCCTTACTTTTCTGATTTTTCTTCCCTTTTTAGTATCTCCTCAATTTCCTTTCTCTGCTTACTCCTTAGTATGTCATTTCATTTTTTAAACATTTATTGAGTATCTATTAAGCATCAGGCCCTGGAGAAATGAATGAATGAATAAATAAATGAATGAATATGTAATTTCTGTCTTCAATGACAGAAGCTGATAGTTAAAATATGCGGCAAGTACACTGACAGTGGTTGAACAGAATGCTGTAAGAGAAGAAAAGTTATCTACCTCATCCAGGGATAAGAGGGTAGGTAGGAATGTCCCAGAGAAAGTTTCTTAAAGAAAGGGATGCCTCAGCTGAATCTTAAAAGATGAGTAAGAGCCAAACAAATGTGGGGACAAGCGTGGAGGGGAGGGCATTCTGGGAAGAGGAAATATCACAGGCAAAGACAAGAAATGGCCCAACATGCACCTGCTGAGCTTCCTGAAATGAAATTTAGGATAGAGATTGGTAGGGAAGGAAGCTGGAGAGGTATTTAGGGCCTGACTCACAAAAGGCTCCCTATGCCTGCTGAAGAATCTTGCCTTTAATTTTGGGGGTAGTGGAGAGACCTGAACAGGTGTAAGCAAAGGAGGGGCACTGCTTTACTTTTATATATATGAGTGGATTCCCCATTACCTTTGCTCATGTGCAAAGGCCTTTATTCCATTTCCAGAACATAAAAAGACTATACTACATTTTACTTCGAATCATCAGCAAATTTAGGCTCATTTTTTTACAGATACATTGTACATAAATTCTCCTTTACATTTCCTCAGATAGATTATTTCTTTCTACTAGTAATAATCCCACTTAGAAAAGAAAAGCTGCCATTTTTGTGTGCTTGACTTTTCAAGGTACTGCCACATGACAGCAAAGCTCGACGACTTTTTGTAACAAGTGGTGGACTTAAAAAGGTTCAAGAGATAAAAGCAGAGCCTGGATCTCTCCTTCAAGAATACATCAACAGTATTAACAACTGTTACCCAGAGGAAATAGTAAGGTGGGAAAAATGGACTTTGAGTAGTTCAAAATTATAATGTAGTTTTTCTGTTTTCAAATCTAGATTTTATACCCTCTGCATCAAAATGTGGTCTTGAAATACTACATAAGATAAATGTATACATTTACTTCTCTCGTGATCTCTCTTCCCCCACAAATTTAAGAATGTTCAGATGGACACACACCTCTGCAAATCAAACTGGAATGTCATTTGAGACATCTATACTAATCCAACGCACACTTGACAAAAGAGTACCTGAATACAGAGTGCCAGTTAAATTAGCAATCTTTAATGTGACCCTGATTTAGAAAGGGCCTGTAGATTCTGATTTTCATGGTTCCTTGCATATTATTTTTCTGCCTTATGCTCACATTTATATAGACAGGAGTATTACAAATAGAAGAGAGATGTTGAGTGGCAAAAAGAAAGTTACTATCTAATTAAAAAAATAATGTTTATGATATATAGGTGCCTATAGTGATGTAGTAGGGAGTTCTTTTCAAAATTAATTTTTTTAATAAGGCTGATTTGCAGAGCATTAAGCCTAAGCCTCAGTCCTTATAAGTCTAAAGAAAAACTATACCACTAAACCCAAAATAAATAAAAGCAGTTACCAAGAAAGGGTAGAATGATTTAAACAACTGAATCTTGAAAAACACCAGTAAAACATTCAGAATTAAAGGCCATATTTATCCATATTTGTTTATCCCTACATTCATTTATTTTCCATAATGTTAGGGTATATATATTCTCTAATGTAAGAGAATATATATTATAATGTTCAAACATTATGTTATAATTTACATAAGTTATGTAAATGTTTCTTCCTATTTAATATCAGTGGTTTTTAATATATATGGTAACATTTATTAAGGACAAAATTAATTTTCTTAAAATTAAAATTTTAAGGTTAAAATTAAAAATTAAAATTTTAAGGTTAAAATTAAAAATTAAAATTTTAAGGTTAAAATTTGTCTTCTGTTCATATATATTCTTCCAGTAAATTTTTTCCAATGGTAGAGTTCATGTACTTTTGTGAAGTTCATGAGTACTGCCTGACCAAAAGAGTTCCAACAAGTTAGCTTTAAAAATACTAATATATAAAAAATATATCTAGGTAGTATATCTTTTTTTAAAGATTTTATTTATTTATTTGACAGAGAGACCACAAGTAGGCAGAGAGGCAGGCAGAGAGAGAGGAGGAGGAAGCAGGCTCCCCACAGAGCAGAGAGACCGATATGGGACTCGATCCCAGGACCCTGAGATCATGACCCGAGCTGAAGGCAGAGGCCTTAACCAACTGAGCCACCCAGGCACCCTCTAAGTAGTATATCTTAAATGTAGATCTACTATATATAATGTACAAATAAAATAATATGCAAAAAAGCTTATTTAAATTATATGTGAAGCCACTAAATGAAAATCTTTTATCAGGAAAGGAAAATAAAGTTAATTTGCATACATTCTTCCCTTCAGAAAGAAGGCTATTTTATGTAAGTTTAAAACAGCTTTCAATATAATTTTCTAACATAAACAAAATTAAGAAAAAAAACTAAAGGGCTCAAAATGAAATGACCTATTAGAATTAACCAGCAGTAAAGTACTTTCTTGAATAGAAGTCTTCTTTCTACTCCTTTCTAGAATTATTTTATGGAACACTAGGGGAAAATGAAAACTCTGTCACATTAGAGTTTAATTTAAAAAAAAAGTTTCACCATTTACAACTGAATCAAGTATTGTTTTTTTTTTTTTTTTTAAGATTTTTATTTATGTATTTAACAGAGAGAAACACAGTGAGAGAGGGAACACAAGCAGGGGGAGTGAGAGAGGGAGAAGCAGGCTTCCTGCCGAGCTTGGAGCCCGATGTGGGGCTTGATCCTCGGTCTCCAGGATCATGACCTGAGCCGAAGGCAGTTGCTTGACCAACTGAGCCACCAGGGTGCCCCAAGTATTGGTTTTTACATTTTTATTACAATTAAATTAAAAAAAAATTCATTTCTTCAGTCACACTAGCCATATTTCTAATGCTTAACAGTCACAGGTAGCTAGTGGCTACCACATGAAACCACATAATTTTTTGTTTGATTTTTCTAAATCTACTTCTTACCGTTTATATAAAAATCTACTTCTTACCATTTATATAAAAAGTACCTATCTTTATCTGACCAGGCCTAGGAGGGTGAGGCCTGTTTTAAAATTTGTGACTAACTCAGAGAAACAGTTGTGACTTCCTGAGTGTAAGAGTACTTGAAAGAGACCCACTGGTGAAGGATAGTTTCTTCAAACGTAGGATGCCTTTAGAGGGGAAATGTTTTTTAGGGTAAATTTTATGTACGTATGCATGTGCCTGTTTAACTATGACTGCCTATAAATACACTATTGAGAAAATGCTCTTCTGTTTTGTTCACCTCCACTTGACAAATTGTGGTAGAAACTAGTATAATAGAAGTTGTGAGTTTCTAAGACAAGCATCTGAGAACAGATAAAGATAACAAGGACAAAGCAAATCTTAAACATTAGATTTTATCTGGAGAGAATACCTTAGGAAGTTTAATTATTTTGAGTGTTTTGGAAAATTTTAAATTATACTTAGATCTTTTTATCTGTTTATTTATTCTAGAATGACTGCCAAATATTATTTGACATAGTTTTATGTGCATATAGATTCTTTCCATAGATATGAAGCTTTCTATAATGCATTAATCAATATATTTAATACTTTTATACTATTTTATAAATAAAACTTTAGTACTATAAGTGCCCCAAATCAATGAAAATGACTAATTTCCTAAGTTTGTATGATGGGATATTTGTAAGCCATTTACTAAATAGTTGCTTAATGTGAATTATACTCCCAGAAATTTTTGTTTTTGTTGGTGGCCAGATCTGATTAAGACATATAGCGAGAATAACCTGTAAGGCATTCAGAATGCAATCATTGTTTAATCAGTAATGTCTAATTTATTTTAAAAAAAACCTATTCGCTATGATCACTAAAGCAACATCAGTCATTTAACATAATAAAAACAGTCTCTGTAATAAAATACTATCACTGGATCCAAGTATCTTGCTTTGATAAGACCCCTTCTGTGCCATTCCATTAATGTTTTGCTGTTTATCTAGCACAGTCTTGTGAGTTGGCATTCTCTTCCTTGATAGTCTTAATCCTATGCACAAAGCATTACTGGAGTGTAACTATTCCGAGTATATTTGAGGTTTCACTGATGGAATTAATTTAGATAAATATCTTATACTGAATTTTTTGTGCCTACTCTACTGAATCTTTTCACAGGTATCTGACAGAATATTCTCTTTTTCAGGTATTACTCCCCTGGATATTCCGATACACTTTTGCAGAGAGTGGACAGCTATCAACCCCTTACTAACTAAGCAAAGTTCTGTTTTTATTCTCTAATTCACAACAGAGTATTTATGAATGACCGTTGGTAAAGTTCTTTCTAAGTAGTTGAACTAAGTACATTCTAGATTTATTCAGTGTGAAATACTTTTGGATAATATTTTCTAAATTTATGTCATACTTTAAAAAATTAGTGGCCTGAACAGATGAGGAACTACTGGTCATTTGCGTAGGATCTGCTCTCAGGGTAAATTTTTACAAGACACTAAAGGGTGTTAAGGCATTTTTTATTATTCTATTAAACTCCTCTCCAAACACTCACACCTCCAACTACAGATAGATGAAAACTTGGTTATTTTGGCTGATTCCTCCTACGCCTCGGCAAGGAAAACTGGTCTTGCAAATTCCTCAGCAGAACACAGAAGGGAAATAGTCAAAAGAGGAAACTAATGACAGAAGTATGGGGCACCAAAAGAGACTCTGATGCTCTTTACATCAATGCATTATCCAAACACAGGGAATCTATGGATAACCTGTCACGTTCTCCTAATAACTTAGGAAGCTCTCCTCTTTGTGCTACATTTTCTAAGCTCTTTTTTTCTCACCTCCTTGAAACTATTCTTTACCTTCCATGGGGCTGGAGAGAGAGGAAGTCAATGTTAAGCATTATTCCACTACAGACATGCCTCCCATTTCACTGAAAGGTTTCTGAGTCTAGCCCTGCTCATGAAAAAACAAGGAAGCAGGCAAATAAAATGGGTCTGCAGTATACCCTGTCTTCACTTCACTTCCCCAGGTTTCAAAGCCACATTTTCAAGGATTTAAGAAATAATTTAAAAAGAATACCACCAGACTTAGACTTTGCATACATTTTCACTTACAGAGTTGAAAGAGGGTGAGAGGGAGTTTCAATAAAATTTCAAATAAAAACATTTGGATCTCCTTTGCATTTTTCTCTTATATACTTCTGACCTTGGGGATTACATGATTAGGTTTAAGAGTCTTGCTTAGTTGGTGTGTGTGTGTGTGTGTGTGTGTGTGTGTGTGTGTCTGTCTGTCTGTCCGTCTCCATCTGTCTTTTGATCTAGAAGGACATTCCTTACAGTGATCCTCCCTGGAGGCCTGGAGAGGAGGTGAATGATAACCAGAGAGCCTCAAGGCCACAGTGTTCCCAACCTGGCCACCTTTCAGGTTTCCTTCTTAGATTCTTTCTTTCTCCCCCCAAAGAACCTACCCATCTATTGTTGGTATTTTCTGGATTCATCTTTGTCATCATTTCCCAATGGTACATAACTTTGTTGCATCTTTTTAAATTAAACTTCATCATACCCAAGATTGTTTCATTTCTTTTTGCCCTATATCAGCCTAGGATTGCCTGCAATTTGACTTTTTAATAACTTCTGGGGCCTATTTTGTTTCTTTGCAGTAATCTCTTTTTTTTTGAATAATAATTAAATTTTATTATATTTTTTATATTTCTTTTTTTTTACTTTAATTTTATTTTTTCAGTGTTCCAAGATTCATTGTTTATGCCCCACACCCAGTGCTCCATGCAATAGGTGCCCTCAGTACCCACCACCAGGCTCCCCCATCCCCTGACCCCCTCCCTCCAAGTCCCTCAGTTTGTTTCTGTGTCCAACGTCTCTCGTGTTTCGTTTCTCTCCTTGAACTACCCTACTTCCCATTTACTTTCCTTCTCCTAATTTCTTGGATATATTAATTTCTTGGATATAATAAAAATAACTTTTATTTTCAGTTGTGTAGGTTTCCATTCTCTTCATGCCTGCCCAGCTTCTCTTCTGAACCTTTTAACAATCTGAGAAAATAAAGACAGTTTTCATGTTTCTTCCTTAGTACAGTTTTTCTTTCATGGCCATGTTGGTGATGACAAAAACTAGTCTATCTGGAATGAAATCTGCTCAGCTGTTTTGGGAATGGTGACTTTCTTAGTATTATTTCTTGCCATTCTATGTTGATACAGTTAAAGTTTTTCACCTCATACATCATTTCATCATACCTATTAAGTAGCATCAAACTAACAAAATGTTTAAGTGTTCAGATGAGTTCTATAATTTTATCATGAAATTTGGAAAATATATGCTATGAAATGTTTCTTAATTTAAAACACTTAAAGCAAAATGAAGCTTTATTTTTAGAAAAGTCTACTATAAGACTTTTTTTACAAAATAAAAAAAATCTTTTCTATTGTTCTAGAGCAAAATAATGTCTCTCATTGATGGTTTTTCTTTGATATTTTCAGTCCTAGTGTGAATCTTGTCAATTCTTATTCTCCAGGCAGACCAACCCTATCTCACTGCACTCTCTCCCCCTGCAGTTTTTTAAAAATTCAGCAATCATTAGGATATCTCATTTATCTCATATAAACAGCACTTTATTTTTAGGACTTCAGATCAGGAATAGGATGCGTGAATCTTATTATTCATTGAAACTTATTATTCATACAGTTTGCTTGTTATGAAAACAAGTACGTATCAGTGGTGCTGAAAAGAGATGTTGAAAATCTAGGTTCTAGTCCTATCTGTTACGTAGCAAGGGGTGATAATATTTGTTCAGTTTACTCGTGAGATGCTTATGAATTAACCTCCAATGATACAGGTAACAGTAAACTGTACATTCTGTACAAATTGATATATGATCTAAGGGGAGTGTTGGCAGTCAATAACAGATCCCACATTCTGGCCGGCATTTGGGCACACCAGGCCACATCCTTTTAGGTGAGTGGAGCTGATACCAGATGATTATGATAAAGAAAAGCTACATTGCCTGTCCACATGGAGTTTTCTAATATAAACACATTTTCCTAGACCCAGGGAGTAAAATAAGCACGAGACACTGAACACAAAACAGGCATATTTCATGTAAAAGCAAATGACAGTTTCATATTTATGGGAGGTTGTTCTGTTTTTCAAGTTTTTTTTTTGTTGTTGTTTTTTTTTGTTTTTTTTAAAGATTTTACTTACTTAATTGACAGAGAGATCACAAGTAGGCATAGAGGCAGGCAGAGAGAGAGGAGGAAGCAGGCTCCCCGCAGATCAGGCCTTGGATCCCAGAACCCTGAGATTTTGACCTGAGCTGAAGGCAGAGGCTTTAACCCACTAAGCCACCCAGGCGCCCTGTTTTTCAAGTTTTTAATTCTGGTTGTTTTGACCTGTTTTTCTAATCTTTTCCTCTCAAACTACCCCTTATAGCATTAAAGATTTGCTCATTTCTAATCTTGATTTGAGGTTCTGCTCATAAACCCTGACCTTAAACTCCTGGGTGAGGCCATCCCCATTCCAAGGTCTCAAGTGCAGAAACTGACCTTGAAGGATGGTTTTCCGTTTTCAAATTGCCAACTCTTTGATTAAGTTAGGTGCTAGTAAATGTTGAGGCTGCTGTATACTGTAGCTTATTGGGCACAGAATGCACTGTCTGGAGAATATTGATTTGTGGCTCTTCTGTTTCAGAGATTAAAAGGATTAAATGACAGTTATAACTAGCTATTCTATTTACTAGTCCACTAAGGGACATTGGACTTCTAAAATATGATTTGTCTATGCAGTTATTTTTCTAGTAGTATGAATACTTATGGTTTTTTAAAAAATATTTATTTATTTTAGAGAGAGAAAGAGCAAGAGTGGGAGGGGGGAAGCAGAGGAAAGGGAGAAACAATTTTTTAAACAGTCTCCACACAGCCCCACACAGGGCTCAATCTCACCACTCCCCAGGTAACGACCGGAGTGGAAACAAAGAGTCTGATGCTTAACTGACTGTGCCACTCAGGTGCCCCACTTATGTTTTGTTTATAAGAGGACTTTATAGGGCATAAAATTAGATAGTATTCAGTGATGCTGCTTTAAAGAATGGTAGGTTTTATTGTATTTGAGTAAGTAATCTTTTAAAAAACTTAAGCAATATAGGAGAAGATAAAAAAAAAAGCAAAAAATCACTCCAAATCTCACAACCCAGAAAATAATTCTCATGAACAAGATGACATGATCCTAGATACCGCTAAGCCTTTGTATAGATAAGAAAAAAAATTTTTAGGAATGTGTATTTATGCTATCCAAGCTATTTTAAAATAAAAAGCAAAAGTTACAGTAGCTTGTTTCACAGAAGATGGAGTGTTTCACTTTTTTTATTTCAGTGGGTCTAATAGGGGAAAGGTCTCTGCAGTGGTAAATTAAAGATCAATATAAAATATTTATAAATGGGCTCCTTTTATTAATGATTGCCTAGTATTTTTATAGAGATTTTATCTAATATTTTAGCAGACATTTTATTTTATAATTTCATAAGTGAAACAGATCATGAAGTTTAAAATCTTTTCCTTTTCTCTTTATACCTGAAGCTATGAGTTTATGAATGCTACAAATATTTTATTCTTATTTTTTAATTTTTTTGTGTTTTTTTGGGGGGGAGGGGCAAAAGGAGAGGAAGAGAGAGAATCTTAAGCAGGTTCCACATGCAGTGCAGAGCCCAACATGAGGCTTGATCTCAAGACCCTAAGATCATCTCAGCTAAAATCAAGAGTTGGACGATTAACTGACTGAGCCACCCAGGTACCCCTAAATGCCACAGAGATTCTAAACTGAGTGCTATTTATGGCTTATCAGTTTTACAACACTTGATCAAGAATATTACACTGAAAATGTATCATTTTGCAATGTGTGTTAGTATAGGTATTCATATATTAAATATATTAATATATATTAAATAAAGCCTATAATTTCCCCCATGTATACAGAATTGGTGGTAATTGCCTCCTGCTAAAATTTATACTAAAATACAGAATGTATACATTACTGATGGTATTTACTCAAAGTATTTTTGGATATAAAGAAGTCCATTCCTTTGAGAACTATTGTAACCTGTATTGACTTCTCTGCTTTTTGAATTTCTATAGCACATATAGTTTAAATCATGCAAATGTAATTAAAATCCCAAAGAGAATGTCATCATTCTACCATTTTTTTTTTCTTAATGAACTCAAGCATGAACTTTTTCTTGGATAAAGTGTGCCCTGTGCTCTTCTGTCCCCACTGGCACCCAGCACTGTGGTAAGCTTGCAGGAGTACCAGTGGCCGGCTGGGATGAGCTTCAGGGCACTGCAGCTTTCTGTGGCCATGTCTCTTCAAGTCCCTACACCTTACTTTTCTGATAGTTATTTATGTATTTATTTAATTTGACAGAGAGCACAAGCATGGTGAGCAACAGAGGGAGAGGGAGCAGGAGAAACAGGCTCTCTGCTGAGCAAGAAGCCCAATATGGGACTTGAAGACCCCGAGATCGTGATCTGAGCCAAAAGCAGATGCTTAATCGACTAAGCCACCCAGGTGCCCTTGAAAGATGATCATTTAGTGCAGAAGAGCACAAGCTCTAGAGTTAGAGACCCATTTTAGAATCAAAACTGCTCTGCCCTGACTCAGCGGCCTTCAGTAAGTTACCAATCATACCCGTTTTATAGGATCCTGAGGATTAAACAGGGTGAATGAGCACAGGGTCCGGCATGTAGTAAGCAGTAACAGTGCTAACTATATGGTATCTTTGTGTAATTAGAAGAAGATGCACTGTCCTCAGGACACTTTACTTTCATCTAGCAGAAATTATTGTAATATTCTGATTTTTTAGACTAAGACACTTTACTGCCATCTGCTGGAAAATTCTCTTAGTAAATACACAAATCCATGATATCTATGATGTGAACCACATTTCCTTAGATGTGCAGGTGCCCTTGTGCAGTACACGACCTGCACAACTGTGCACATATGTACTCAGTAAATCATATTTTTTATTATTCTTTTCACCTTTGTAAGTGGTGTTTGAAAGAGCATTCCAGATAAATGATGCTACTGTATGAAGCAATTCATTTAAATGAAATCAAGGAGTCAAAGTTAATCTCTATTTTGTTACAAAACCTGGAAACATTTGAGCTAACTACTTCTCTTGCTTCCCCCTTACACAGAAAAGTATGTTCTAGAGTAAAACCTGCAAGTTAGCAGAGATACTAATCAAACCATTATTCTGACATTTATAAAAACCAAAAGACCAAAGAGGGGATGTAGATATGCAAAATCAAAATATGTTTTGGAATAATCTTGTATAGCATTTTAATCTTGATTTTAAAAACTGGTTCCAGAATATTACATCATTACTGAAAGATGGTGGGTCTCTGGAAGGCAACTCTGCTGGGTCTCTGTTCACCCTTCTTCATCCCAGAACCTGGCCTAGGATATGAGGAGTGACTCTTCTAGTCAAATAGCCTTCATTAAAGGGATCATTGTAGGACATTTTTATACACAAAAGGCAAGAACTTGCTCATTTTCATACCTAGCAGTACAATCATGAAGAAGATTGACTTCAGTTGGGTGAGGAAGAGTTTACTGATAATGGGAACTCTCTCCTGGGATACAAGATTTATCTCCTTGGCAAGAACTCTAGGTGCTGGGATGGCTCTTGGAAGCCTGGAGGAAGCAACTTCTCATAGTAAGTGAAGTGGAAATGCTGCAACTGCCACGGCAGATGGGAAGAAGGTAACAGATGACTCACGGGATGGGTGTGCTGTTGCACATACCCTAGGTAGGGCTGGAAAACCCACCAGCAGACTCTGCTCTAAGAGAAGCCCAGAGGATACTCCACTTACCAAGGTGGTAAGAAATGCACTCTTAAGAGGGTAACAACCACTGAGCATCTCAGTGGTAATGCTCTTCCTATGCCAGAGTTGACTGATGGAGACTGTTATAAAATTGAGCTCCTTAATAGGGAATATGGGGTCCCAAAAGAATAGAGGCCAGGTGAATCCTTAACAATCAAGAACAAGGTATATGCAATTATTGCAATGAGCTGCAAAACTGGAGTGGCAATCATGGATCCAATCCACAGACAGCCATGAGGACAGCTAAAGGAACTCAGTGTTTCTGCAGTGGTCAGTAAGGGCATCAAGTCATAAAATAAAAATAAATGAAAATGGTCAGTAAGCTAAGGGCAGCTTAGTCACAATCGCTTACTCAATTTCCAGACCTGAGTCAATTCTCAGATCTGGAACCAACCGACTAAAGGACAGGCTGGTCACGATGAGGATGGAGTCTGAAATGCCTCACTAAGTGTATTCAGTGGCTATTTCCCATGCACTTCACAATACTGCGTCCTTTTACTGGGGCGACAGACCACTGCCGCAGGGCTAGGCCCCAGGGAAAGGGGCCCTGCCAGACCACTCCACAGGCCCTGTGATATTAGAGGGATTGGCGGTGGGAAAGGACGCTCTGTAGAGTTACTGCTAATCTCAATAGAGGAACCATAGCATAAGCTTCTGGGATTTGGAAGCAAGGTCATACCATCTATAATAAAGAACTTTACACCATTTGAAAAGAAGTACTTATAGACTGATGGCCCTGACTGAGACAGAGCAACTACCCATGGGGCATCAGGTAACTCTGCAACCAGAGGTAGTCACAGGCTAGTTCCTATCAGACCCAGCAGGTCATAAGGTGGGCGGGCGCTGCCGCAATCCATCATAAAATGCGAGTGTAAGATCCAGGACTGGGCACGGGCAGGAGGGCCAGAGGGCACAAGTCAGTTGTTCTAGCTGGTGGCCCAGATCCCTGTGTCTTCTACCACAATTGTGGGTTCACGACTAGCTCACAACTGCGGCTGCGTGGGGGGTCTCTTATGCCTGCTGACTGAGGGGGAGAAAGGCCAACCTTCACTTACAGGGGCATTGGTTCAGCACAAGAGTGCAAAACAGAAAGAGAGACAGCGGCCCTTCAGCCTTACTTAGGGGGACCCTGAAAGAGAGTGGTGAGGGCAAGTTTCTGGTGATGCACTTGGTGGTCTGCTTTGTGTGGGAACAAGAACAGTTCAAGGTAAGAATAGACATGGGCCCGTGGACAGCACTAAATGCGGTGGCAATTTGGCCAGAGGCTTGGAAGGAGAAATATTGGAATATCAGGTATAAGGTGTGGACACACAGCGTGAAGAATGTTGTGTCCTAAGTACATGCATATCAAAGAGCCACTGTCAGAAAGGCACTAAAAAGTGTTCATGACCCAGCCAGGGACACCAGCCAGTCTCCCATCAGCTACTGTCGTGCTGGCACAAAGGGGACTTAAGTGGAGTAGCCAAGGTTGGACTCACCGAGGCTGATCCAGCTGCCGCTGCTGCCAAATATCCAACCTGTCACTCAGAAGAGGGAATGCTGACCCTGCAGTCACAGCACCATCCCTCACGGCAACCAAGCGTCTGGAGGTAAACTGACTGCAGTGGGCCTCTCTTACTCTGGAAGAAGCAGGTATTCATCTTGTCTAAGAATGAGTTGCCCTTTCCTATCCATAGGACCCAGCCAACATCACCATCTGAGGAGTAAGAATGTTTGATCTACTGATGCAAGATCCCATACAACACTGCTTTGGACCCAAGAGTACACTGGTAGAATGGCCTCTTAAAGACACAGTTAAGTCTCTAGCTAGGAGATTATACATCTTGACATTGAGATGCCAACCTAAATCAGTAACTATTAGATGGTACTCTGTCCTCAAGTGGTAGAATATATGGGTCCAGCAACCACGGGGGAAAAAATAGGTGGCATTCCCAGTGGTACACTTGGAAAGTTTGTGCTTCCTGTCCCCAAAACTTTAGACACTCTGGGTCAAGAGGTCTTCTACTCAGAGGGGTAATACTTCATCAGTGGACACAGAGTCCCCTGTACTTTATGCTATAGCTACAACTCAAGTCACTTCTGTCTCCCTATGCCAAGAGACCAGCAGGAAGGAAAGGAATGACTAAACTAGGAGAGACCATTGATCCTGATTATCAGGAAAATGTGGAGCTCTGTTACAGAATGCAGAGAGGGAACAATGTTTGGCACACAAATGATCCAGTGGCGTCTCCTGATGCTCCCACCCCCAGTTTTAACAGTAAATAGACAAGAACAGAAACCATGATCTAAGATGGGAATGGTGACCAGGTCTTAAGACTCTTGGAGATGAGGGTCTGGGTCACCCTACTGCACAATATGCCCAGACCGGCATGGGTGCTAGCTGAGGCAAATCTAGAATGGGTGGTGGCAAAGGAAATAAAGTATCAATTACTGAAAGCTTGAGACCCACTGCAGCTGTGGCAACTGTGCTTTTCCCACAAGCCTTCTTGTAAGTTTCACCAATAAGCCCAACCAGAATCCTGGAGTTATAGGTCATTAGGTGGATGAACTTACTATAAGAAACAGTTGCTGGCACATGAAAAGATGCTCAACATCAGTCATCATTAGCAAAATAAGAATCAAAACCACAATAAGCTATCACCTTACACTTGTCAGAATGACTAGAAATGAAAGGACAAGAAATAACAAGCATTGGTGAGGATGTGGAGAAAAAAATAACTCCCGCGCACTGTTGGTGGGCGTGTAAACTGGTGCCGTGCCTGTGAAGACATACTGTATGATTCAGTAATTCCACTACTGGGTAGTTATCCCCCAAAATGAAAACACTAATTTGGAAAGATAAATGTTTACAACAAACAAGATACGGAAGTCACCCACGTGTCCATCAATATATGAATGGATAAAGATGTGGATTGTGTGTGCATGCATACACATACATAGACATGTACACACACACACACACATTGGAATATTACTCAGCTATAAAAAAGAAAGAAATCTTGCCAAGTGCAACAACACAGAAGGACCTAGAGAGTATTATGCTAAGTGAAATAAGAGAGAGAAAGACAAATACCATATGATCTTACTTATACAGAGAATCTAAAAAACAAAACCAACAAACACACAAAAAGCAGAAACAGACGCATAAATACAGAGAACAAGCTGATGGTTGCCAGAGGGGAGAAGGGTGAGAATCTGGGCAAAATGTATGAAGGGGAATGGGAGGTCCAGGCTTCCAGTTCCGGAATGGGTAAGTCAGGGGGAGGAAAGGTAGAGCATATGGACTGTAGTCGGCGGTACTGTAATGGCGCCGTGTGGGGACAGATGTAGCTGTGGTGAGCCCAGCATAAGGAATGGAGGTGTGGAATCACTGTAGCGTGCACCTGAAACTAATGTAACACTGAGCATCAACTACACTTCAGTACAAAAAGGAGAGAAGCAGCAGCTGGAGCTGAGCAGCACAAGGGATGAACTGTAATGGATGTTCCTCTTCAAGGCCAAGGGCCAATGCACCCATTCCCCAGCTGCAGCTCTTTCCTAGGCAGACCTTTTCTATCCTTACCACAAATATCAATTGAATTAAATACTCAACCCACAGCTGGAATAAGCCTTAATAATTTGCTAGCTCTTAAAATTAACACCTTAAGACAACCTCCCCCAAAATTTAAGAACACTTAGGCAACTAGTTTAAATTGGAATCAAACCAAACCAGAACATCAAGTTTTCTCAGATCTAAACTCAAACCACAGTTTCAGACACTTTGCTCATTTAACACTGGCTAGCCTCTCTTTGGCCTTAGCAGCTCTTGGCAATCAGAAGCTCCTAACTTACCTAGATGGGGAGGAAAACATCAGTTGTATTTCCAAAAGTAACTCCACACCCATGCAATATCATATTCCTCTAAGTCACATCGTACGAGTAAGTGACCCCTGGCTGTGGTTAATTGTGAGGTCATCTCGGTTCTCCTTGATATAGCCTAACGAAGGCTCTGAATATAAAGGGTGAAATCATAACCTCATTTGCAATGTGGTGGCCCAACATCTTGGGCAAAATCTTTGGGTTTCTCATCCAAGGGCAGGTGTGGGGTGGGAGTTAAACAGTATTCACATGGAAAATTATTCTTAGAAGTCTTTAGATAGCTGCTCACACAAGAGATACAGTTCTGGGTTTCAACACCACGAGGTCAGGAACCATTCATCTCTGTATCCAACATAACACTTAACACGACTGCCTGGCCCTCAGTAGATCAAGAAATAGCCGTTGCAGAGCTTCTTGAGCTATGCGGGTTGTTGGCAGCAGGGACTCGGAAAGTAGCCTGCCCGAGCAAGAACAGGGTCTTTCCAAGCTGCACTCCGTCCCGGCTGCTGCCGCGCTGTGTTCCCTGGGGACGGGTGTCTGGCTGTATGGTCGCCCGTGGCCAGTCAGTTCAAGGTAGTGCTGCCTCAGGTAGTTCTTCTTAGGACTTCAAGGTGATAGCAGAAGGGACCAGTTTCAAAGGAATGAGCCCATACGTAGAATAATTCTCAGAGTTTATTAAACTGTGTGAGCTTGAATACATACTCTGTGCATGTGAAGCAAACTCTACGGCAAATTTCGGGTTTGGCTCAGAGAAATGCTGAGTGGGAGCCGGTGGCTGAGTTGTTGATGCCGGGCTTCAGAGGAACCAGTGGGCTCCCCGGGCCAAGCCTCCCAGAGGAAGGCTTGCTTGTTCCAGGCTTCCCTGGATTCCACGAGGTCCTGAGCATCCTTCCAGTGAACTTACAATTTTACTAAGGTTCTCTCCGGTTGGTTTCTGTTATTTGTAAACAGAAGAACGGCGCTGTGGAGGAAACCAGGGTCTGGCTTAAGCTGGTTGCTCGGAGAACACCTTCAGTGAAGGACGTGGTGGATGCGGGAAGGAAAGCTGAGTGGAGAGCTGGGGTGAAGGCTCCAGAAAGAATCACCTTGCTTTCTTTCCTTCCTCCCTCTCTCCCTCTCTTTTTCCTTCCTTCCTTCCTTCCTTCCTTCCTTTTTTAAGATTTTTTATTTATTTGACAGAGACAGCGAGAGAGGGAACACAAGTAGGAGTGGGAGAGGGAGAAGCAGGCTTCCCGCCGAGCAGGGAGCCCGATGCACAGCTCCGTCCTAGGAACCCAGGATCATGACCTGAGCTGAAGGCAGTCGCTTAACCACTGAGCCACCCAGGCGCCCCAGGAATCACCTTTCTTCAGCTACAGGCTGCACATGGACTGCTGACAAGCTCAGCAAGGCCTGCAAGGGGCAGCACCCAGGAAGGGTAGGTTTTAAATATTCATCTTAAAAGCTGAATGTCTTCTCTGCTTAGGAATCTCTCTGACAGTTCTTGCTCCAACTACTTGTGTTGAATCTCCCTCCCTTAGTTTCTTTTCTTTCCAAGGTGCTAACTAACTGCCAACAGGAGGACCACAGAATTCTTTTGATTCCAGGATTATTTCTCTGGATTACCAGCTGTTTTCACTGAGCCAGAGGGAGGAAGGAACTCTAACAGTGACCAAATCCCTGCCCCTTCTCTCTGTCTTCCCAAGCATCTCATTGCGAAAATGTGGAAGTCGAATCCTGCCTCTGGCTCAAGCCATCTACTTAGATTATTGGCTCTGAAGGGCAGGCTAAATTAGGAAAGGGAAGAGAGCTGTGAATTTAAGAGAAAATTACAAATCTGTGTGGGAGGAGGGAAGGAAGAGAGGAGGAATTTGGGCCATTTATTGCAGCATGTCTTACTGACAGTTAAATACAGTGGTTTGTTCTGTTTTCTGCCACTCGAGGGTTATTTAATTAAATTCATGACCTAGGATGCTAACCAGCCCCACATCTGAAATAATTGCTTCTCTGTTGGTGAGATGTAAAGCCGGGATTGATTTTCCTCTGGCCGATAGCTCTCCTTTCTGAATCATGAATGTCATCTCCACTCTCCTCCCCACGTAATTTGATCTCTGTATTTGATCCCTATTTAGTAGTACACTTCGCTAAACAGATGTCTGAGTAATTAAAATCCCACATGGGCACACTTGTCCGTGAGTTACATCTATTTAATAGCCAGCTCAGAAACTTTTCCCCCTCGGCTTTTTGCCGTTGTGGGTGTCCTATGTCACTGGCCTTTAGCAGGCTTCAAATAGTGGAGTTCCAACCGGCTATGTTTGTTTTCCTGAATTCACAGAGACTCTCTTTGGTTTGACTGAATTTTCTCACAAATCCCTGATCTCTTTCTCCCTCAACTCACCTGGATTTTCTGTGCAGTTTTCCGCCAGCGTTCAAATTCTCATGAGGTGAATCATCCTACATTTCATTCATGCCAGCACCAGCAATAATAAAAAAAAAAATCAGAACAATGTTGTTAGAACCATGGATTAAGAGTGCCTTTTATTTTTTCCCCCAGAGGCTTAGCCAAATATTTTAGTCTGAACAATCCCCTCATTTTTTTTTTTTTTTAACTATTTGAGATCAAATACTGGAAACCTGTTTGGTTACTACAGGTCACTGAAAGATTTTAATGGCCAAAATTATAGAAGAATGTGTATTTGGAGCTGAAAAAGGAAGTTATGAAGGACTTATTACATGGAATTTACTCACTTTTGAGAGATGTGTTAGATGAAAATATATTTATGAGAATATAAAGAGATCATGTTCTTAGACAAATATTATGATACCAATATAACATTACAAAAAACTTGAGGTTAATACTGTGATTCACAGTAGGTAAAAGAATTTCTCTTGTAGTTGATGGTACTTATTAACCTTAAGAATATTTTGAAATGAGTTTAGGATATATTGATCTTTTTTGATATCTGTCAATTCAAACTTGAACAAAATCAAACAAGGTGAGAGCCATAGAACAAAAGAATTCTTTATTTTCCTACTTTTAAATGCGGTTCCAGTGCATTTAACATGGATTATTTTATAAGTTTCTCAGGACATGCTTCTTGTGAAGTTCCTCTGTATTTGCAACATCGCAGAATAAGAAATAATATAATTGGGTGCCTGGGTGGCTCAGCGGGTTAAGGCCTCTGCCTTCAGCTCAGGTTATGGACTCGGGGTCCTGGGATCGAGGCCCGCATCCGCTCTCTGCTCGGTGGGGAGCCTGCTTCCTCCTCTCTGCCTACTTGTAATCTCTCTCTGTCAAATAAATAAAATCTTTAAAAATAATGTAATCAAAAAGCAAGCAACTTCAGAATTAACTAATACCATTTTGGCTATAGGTAAAGAAATTTTAAAAGTATTTGTCTAAACTTTATTATCATGATTGTATTTAAAAACTAGGTGAAAATCCTATTGTGCAATGGGAGCTTTGTTTTTGCGGTGTACACAACTTTTAGCCTTGTTATCTGAACTAGCCAAGGCCAGGTACATAAACAGAGACATAAATTAACAACAGGATTCTTAGACCAACGGTGACATGGAGTAGGAGCTAGTATTTCAGGAAGGTAGACGAGTTCAACATGATGGATGCGATTTCTTTCACTGTTTATCATCTAGCATCATTGTAAATCTGATGGGTACTGAACTGGCCATGCTCAGGATAACCTCCTCTTGCCTGTTCCCAGCTCCCCTCCCATCCATGCAGCCTATGCTTTATTTACTTAAAGTTTAGGGCACTTCTTTCTCTGATCCAAGCCTTATAAGGCTTGTTTTCCCTGCAGTCATGTCTTATTACATGCTCATCCATGCTCCCGTCAGCTTCTTTCAGATCATTAAAAAAAATTTACTAATTCCAGGGGCCCCTGGGTGGCTCAGTTGGTTAAGCGACTGCCTTTGGCTCAGGTCATGATCCTGGAGACCCGGGATCGAGTCCCACATCGGGCTCTCTGCTGGGCAGGAAGCCTGCTTCTCCCTCTCTCACCCGCCCTGCTTGTGTTCCCTCTCTGGCTGTGTTTCTCTCTGTCAAATAAATAAAATATTTAAAAAAAAATTTACTAATTCCAATAACCCATCTATTTCTGGCTTCCCGCTGCCTTCGTGTAAACTGGGGAGAATTTTGCCTGACTTCACCAAGTTGTGAGGGTCAAATGAACTCCTGTGGATGAAAGGACTTCATACATGTTTTCACGGGGCCAGAGAGCTTGGGCTCCAGCTCCGTCTGCCCAGCTCAAATATGATTTTCAAGCTGTGAGAACTAAGAAGCAAGCTACTTAACTCCAGTTTCCTAAGGTGGAAAACGGACATTATAAAAGTACCTAGATCCTGGGGTTGTTTGGTGGTGGTTACATGAGACAGTTGATGCATATTACGAGGTCAGAACCTGCCTGGAACACTCCCTGTTTTAAGCCCCAGGAAGTGTTAGCACAAATGCTGGCCTCAACTTTATTTCTCTCCTGCCCTGGGCCTTCGGGAAACCTGTCCTGCTAGCCTGTATCCCTTGGGCATGGTCTGTAACAGTCAAGGTCGGGACAGAATGTAAGAATCCTGGCTGAGCACGCGTGCAAACTGGCACGTACTTTTAACAGCTCCTCTTTCTTAAATCTTGTTCACTTGCCTTGGCTTCTCCTCCAATGGCTTTGTTTTGAATGATTTGTTTTTCTTGATATTTCAGTTTGCTGCCTGTTTGTACTTACAGCCATAAAGAGAAACCCTTCCTAATCTGGAAAATGGGGAAAGTAAGAGGATTTGTAAGGCAATAAATCAAGTGAACCTCTTTCAGAGGAGACAGGAAGGACAATATTCTGGGGGTGCTTTTGAAAAAGGAAGTGGGCAAAAACATTTGTAATCCAACTATCACCCTATGAGATGACATAGAAACAAACACAACACATAAACAATAAACCTAGCATTCTAAAAATGGGATAAATTATTCTTCCAAATGAACTTCTCAAAGTGGTTCCAACTAAATCCATAATATGTGAACACTTAACTCATAAGGTGCTGCCATTGCCTAAAAGCTGACGGGATTTCTTTTTTGAAAAGGAAATTTTAAGGATCTTGATATAAATACTGACTCTGCCATTTTATGATAATTATGAGAAATATCTTTCTACTTCTCAACTTATTAATATTATGTATTATTTTTGACATAATGGATGTTCTCAATGCTTAAGCAAATACATCTATATGATATTTTCCACTGTTTTGTGGTTAGTTTCACTTAAATATTCACTTTTTTTTAGTACATTTACAGCTTCATTTTCACATTTGTTTCCTTAATGTATCTAAAATATGAAATGAGCATTTGATTTTTTTTTCTCCCAGATGATTGGTGAGTTTTGGTAGTACCAGTTACTGAATAATCTGTGTTCTCCTCATTGCTTGATGTGTCATTTATTGGTATGTTGAATTTTCTTTCATGGTTATCTTTTCTGAAGTATTAATCTATTTGTCAATCTTTTCTCAGTAGTTCAAAATCATTGTAATTGTTGCAGTTTTACACTATGTATTAATATCTAGTGTAATGAATCTCCTGTTATTACTCTTCCTTTTCAAAGTAGTCTGGCTACTCCTATTTTTTCCTCTAAATGGATATTAATTTTTTCAACTTAAAAAAATCCTATTAGGATTTTGATTGAAGTTGCAAATAAAGGAATAGATACATTTCTCTAGGAGCATAATAGATTTTTCAATCTATTCAAATCTTCTTGTTTTTGTGTTCTCTCTCTCTCTCTCTCTCTCTCTTTTTGGTATAGATCCTTTCTAGTTCTTGCCAATACTATTTATATGGAAATAGATCTTAAAAAAATACATATATCCCAACTATTGATAGCAGGCATCTTTTTACCTGATTTTAATGAGAATGTCTCTCTTGTCATATCATAAGCACTGAAATTTTAAAACACACATAAAAGTAGACTGAATAGTAAAATGAACTGTCATGTATCTGTCACTTATCCTCAATAATTATCAATGTTTTTGCATATACTTTTAGAGGAATTATAAATTAATCTACCCTTCCTAGATGTTAATTTGCAAGTATCTATCCAAAAATGGGTCCAGCAATTCCATCGCTAGGTATTGATCTTACACCAGCACCAACAAACAGAGGTTTTTAAGAAGGCTCACTGTAACTGTATCTAATTGTGGAAAACTAGACAAAATCTTCCCAGTAGGTAAGTGAAAAATTATGGTATACTCACTAACTCAGCTCTATGAAAAATTTTGGTGGACCTATGTGCTGATGTGGGAAGATGTCCACGGTAATTTATATGATGAAAATAGCAAGCACATAACAAAATGTAGAGGATGATTCTGTTTTTGTTTTTTTTTTCAAAGTCATAGGCTTTTATGTACATGGGAAATTTCTGAAAGGATATATAAGAAACTGTTAATAGAAGTCACCTCTGGGAAAGATAATGAGGAGTGGTGGTAATGGGAGGTTGAGGAATCGATTTTATTTTCTCCTCTTCCATACAATTTGAATGTCTTACCCTTAGCATTATTTTTTTAAAAAACTTTATTCAGAGATATGATATTAGCCCTTGGTTTAGTATTTACCAAGAAGTTTTAAAAATTTTTTTGTTGTTGTTTTCATCAAAAGTGTTAGATTTTTATCACATGTTAAGATGACAGGGGTTTCATATGTGACCCTAATGTATGATTTCTTACTTTAATTATTGTATTAAAATTCTTGGCATTTCTGGGGCAAAATCTACCTGACCATGTTAAGGATTACTTAGTTTCATTGCATACAATTTGCTCATTTTTAAAAAAGATTTTCTTTATTTTTAAAGATTTGAGAGAGAGAGAGAGAGAGAGAGAGAGAGCATGTTGGGGAGGGGCAGATGAAGAGGAAAGCAGACACTCTGTCTCAAGCATACACTCTACTGAGTGTGCAGCCGGACCCATGGTTCAATTCCACAACCTTGAGATCATGACCTGAGCTGAAATCAAGACTTGGACACTTAACCAACTGAGCCACCCAGGGTCCCCCAAGCTTTTATTTTTTAAAAGTAATCTCTACACCCAGTGTGGGGCTCGAGCTCACAAAACCCCAAGATCAAGAGTCACAGGCTCCATCAACAGAGCTAGTCAGATGTTCCTGGTTTTGTCATATTTTCAAGAGGGAATTTTGGCATTGAATTTCTTATGAATTTGTATTTTGAGTGTACTTTTTGTAATATTTTACAGGCTTTACAATAATTATACTTGCTTCATAAAATGGGTTAAATTGTTACATCTTTATGCATTGAGAAAAAAATATGTCCTTTAAAAAAACATGTCTTTAAAAATTTGCATAGATTTGCCTATAGGATTGAGCCTTTTTTGATTTCTTCTCTGGCTTTGATCTACTTATTTTTTTCTATTTCTTGATATAGTGTGGGTGATTTATGTTTCTTTTTTTAAAAAAATGTAACAGCGTATAGCTAACTACAAATAGTATTCTCATATAACTTAAAAAAATTTTCTATAGCTATTGTCTTCTTTCTCCCTTTTAATTTATACTTTCTCTTTTTCTTAAATAGGTTTGTCAGGTATTTCTCTACTTTCTTATTTTTTTTTAAATATTTTATTTATTTGACAGAGAGAAACACAGCCAGAGGAGGAACACAAGCAGGGGGAGGGAGAGAGGGAGAAACAGGCTTCCCACCGAGCAGAAAGCCGGATGTGGGACTCGATCCCGGGTCTCCGGGATCATGATCTGAGCCGAACGCAGTCGCTCAACCAACTGAGCCACTCGGGCGCCCCTCTACTTTCTTATTTTTTACAAAAAAATTACTTTTGGAATTGATCAATGATTGTGTTTGTTTTGTAATTCACTGATTTCTGCTTCAGTCTTTCTTTAAGTCTCCTTTTCTCAAAGTTAATTTAAGCATTACTCAGTTCACTTATTTTTATTCTTTCTTGTTGAATTTTCTCCTGCTAAACAATGTTACTAAGGTTGGTCTGGTTTCAAATGACTTTTGGGTATTTCTAAAAATTAGATCTAATCTCAGAGGAGGACGATTTTTCTATCTCTGATGGGATGATGTCATTTAAAGAACTGTGACTCAATCCCTTGTGGCAAATTTCTAAAGAATTTTTTAAATGTTTGAGTAATGGAAATTAAACTGCAGCAAGCTATGGCCTATTCTGAAGGGGCCAACACCTATTTGTATATATAAAACCTGTGCATTTCCTAGAACATCATCCGCCTTTATATAGTTTAAAAGAATCAAGTGCTAGGACTTAAAGAGTAGCTCACATTTGCTTAATGGATGTCATCTCATACTATAACTGAAGATATGTTTAAGTGATTTTTTGTTTTGTGAAAATGTGTTTGCATTCTTTCTGTGTATAGCCTGGCTTCATATTTGCTTGTAATGGAAGTTAATCCCAAATAGAAATGCAGGTTTTTTAAATACAAAAATTAAAAATTGTTCACATGATAGGATGACAAAATTTTCTCTGCAAAAATCAATTTACTATGATGATGTAGATGAAGGCATTTTTTCAAAACTAAATTTTTAACACTCTGATAGGCCACATTATAAACAATAAGTAATAAAAAATACTATGCCGAGAGAAAGGCAGATTTGCAAGTGTGACCTTTGCCAACACATGTAGCAGAAGATCATCAGATCCATGTGTTTGCAGACTATGTAACAGTATTTAAGTGGCCAGGAAAGGAAGGATTTTGTGGTCAAGAAAGTGGAAATGTCCTTTATAACATATGACCCTGGCCAGTCCCATCTCAAATAACTGTTGATCAAGTTACAGATGGTTGGGAATATAGGTGGGAGGGAAGAGAAAGTCTGACAAAGGTGTGAAACATAGGCCATAAAGGAAGTGGCTGTTATCATTAAAATACAGACTTACTGAAGTCTTCAATATTTAAAATAATGTAAAGAAAAATTGTTTTGCAAAACATTCTAGAAAAAGTTGCTTCAAAAGGTTTTTACATAAAATTTTAGGGAAGACAGAACATGGCTTTATGAATAAACCAAAAACTAACTAGACAACCCCCTAACTAGTAACTTCATGATCATTATGGAAAATATTTTTTGAATATATATATTTGAAATATACATATATTTCTTTTGCACCTACAAGCATTTCAAGTTTTTTAAGTTTCCAAACATTTAAACATGTAAGTGTCTGTGCTCTAGGAATTTACTTTGAGACATTAGAAGCCAATAAATGGAAAAGCAAACTTTTATCTCTACCAACTTTATTTTTTTAATTTTTTAAAAAAGATTTTATTTATTTGACAGAAACACAACTAGAGAGGGAACACAAGCAGGAGGAGTGAGAGAGGGAGAAGTAGGCTTCCCGCTGAGCAGGGAGCCTGATGTGCGGCTTGATCTCAGGACCCTGGGATCATGACCTGAGCCGAAGGCAGATGTTTAATGACTGAGCCACCCAGGTACCCCTCTACCAACTTTAAACAGGGGCATGTATATATAAATTTATGTATTCAGTATTGGTCTTAACTGGTTGCTTTTTAATATAGCAGTTTAGGGTTTAACAAGACAGTAAGCCAGAGCCAAAAATAACCTTAATTTTGTTTGTTATTGTGGCTGTGAAATTTTCAGTGAAGCACAGACCTAAAGCCCAATCCTGCTAAAGGATTACCTAGAAAGCAAAGCCTGAGGCCAAGTTTAAGTGCTAAGATTTTATTAGGAGGTAGAATCCCAGGTCAGCAAGGGTAAGGGAAAATGCAAAGGAGGCAAATACAAGGCTGTACATCACTGAGCTGAAAACAACTTCACAAGAAAATAGAGCTGATTGCTCAGTCCCAAAGGAAAGCTTCCAGACAAACTGTACAAAACCATTTTGTCTTGATACCTGTCTATGGAGAAAAGTGGGGAAGAATTTATATGTGGGCTACTTCTTGCTTTCTGTCCTTTTAGGTGCAAATTTGTATCTTGGGGTTCTAATGTGCCACTCTTCTGGGTATGCCACATGCCTTCTCCACGCTATTGCCTGGGATGCAAGAGCCTGTTGAACCTCAAGGTTGTTCACCTGAATCTGACTGATGGAAGGAGCCAGAGGCTCCTACCTCTCAGAACCATTGTATGGGAGGCAGCACTGAAGCCTGACCCTCAACATGGGATAGCCTATGCCAAGAGGAAGCCACAGAAGCAGAGGCCAGACCTCTGCACTAATCAAGAAGTTAAGAGGGGGGTTGAGGGTGGGACTGAGCAGATCTGGAGAAGTGCATAAACTGGGTCTGGTATAGTGTATCTATCTAGGACTTGAGCTAGTCCTAGTGATGGTGTTCACGGATTCTTAGGGGAGGAGGAGCCCCTCAATTCAGAGACAGCACACATTTAGGTCTCAGATTTTATAAACCAAGGCGACCCTTATTCCTCAACTACCCCTAGCAATTATTTTAACTCTGCTCCTCCCTTTTTTTGAGGTGTTATTTGAATATACTACAATTCACCCATTCGGGGATGGCATTGAGATAAATTCTGTCAGTTATATATCTTGTAACCACCACTCCTATCAAGATACGGAAGTGTTCCATCACCTGCAAAACGTTCCCTCCTGCTCCTTTGCGTTCCATCCCAGGCCAACTGCCTTCCATCACCATAGTTCTGGCTCTTTCAGAATTTCATATACATGGAATCATAGACTGCCTTTTGTGTTTCCCTTTTCCCCCACAGCACAAAGTTTTTCAGATCCATCCATGGTGCTCCGTGTATGAAGCGTGTCCCTTTCATTCCTATTTTGGAGAACCTGCTCCGTATGCTAAACATCGGGCATTTTCACCGGCATTACCTCACCTGGAATCGTCACAACTATCCTGCTTCACAGTGGAGGGACCCAAGGCTCAGGGAGCCCAGCGGTGGAGCTTGGGGAGAGGCCCCCGGCCGACCCCTGCCAGTCACCCAGCCTGGCGGCTCCGCACACTGTGCTCCGGACCCGACGTGTGGCACCTGCTGTCCAGCTCGCGGGGACAGATGGGGCCTAGCCTTGCACAGGCTCGGGTCAGAGAGCTGGGGCCGTAGGCCCCGCGGAGACTCCTCGATGTCGGAGCCACCACCCCTCGGCCGCCCCGGGCCCAACCGCTGGCCTCTGCTCACGCGGAGCGGCCCGCAGTGGCCACTTCCCGGAGCGAAGGCGGGGCCGCCGCGGAGTTCCGCAGCCACCGCGGGCGGGACTCCGGGAGCTGAGAGCCGCCACCGCCGCGTTTCTGCGGACGCGTCACGGCCCGATAGGGCCGCGTGCCTGGGCGTTTCACCCCGCGCCGCCCGACCGTTTCCCTCCGCACACGGACGGCGCTACTTCCCGCCACAGCCACCACCGGGCCGGGGGGATGGGGGATGGGGCCGCCGAGTTGTCGGCGTGGGCGCGGCGTCAACGGTCCCGAAGGGAGACGGCGAAGCCGCGCGGGTCCGCCACTTCCAGGCCTGGCCGCCACGTCTCTGCCCCCAGAAAAGAACGGACGAGGACGGTGGTCTGGAGTCGTTTTCTCCGCCTCCACGTCTTCCTCTCTACGCGAATATCTGGAGACTTCATTTTAGGGATGGAGGGGAAACAAAGATGATGGTGTTTGGCCCCGTGGCGTGGAGCGGCCCGCCCGCCGCTATTGTCTGGCTGCCTGACGGGAGCAGCAGCGCTATTTTTCTTACTCCGAACGTGGTTATTTGGAGGCAGCGGAGGGACTTACAAGGAGGCTTTGTCTGCAGTAAAAGAGCTGTTGCGAAACGGCCTCTCCTGAATGGCCGCCGGGCCGCCTTCAGAGGGGACCGCTGGCAATTTTTTTCCGTATTAATTAAAGAAAGGAAAAGTCTGCATTTTCCTCCCCAGGTTTTCATTCAGATTTGGGCTCTCGTGTCTGCCATCAGCCTTAACTTTATCTCTTTTAATATTTTAGTCTTCAGCTACTCTAAAATGTTTCATGTAACCGAGTGCTTTTTGGACCCTT
Source organism: Spilogale gracilis (assembly GCA_004023965.1). Taxonomy (NCBI): domain Eukaryota; kingdom Metazoa; phylum Chordata; class Mammalia; order Carnivora; family Mephitidae; genus Spilogale; species Spilogale gracilis. The sequence continues at coordinate 102,477 of PITA01000784.1, read as the reverse complement.
AGAACAGCCTTTGCTGACTCAGAAATAATTAGGGAACTGTGGAGGTAGGCGATGCTCACACACAGGGATCGCCCCCGTTTTGTTTTGCTGAATCCACGGTTGCCTCAGAGGCAGGCCCTGACAGAAACAGCCGAGCTGGGCGTAAGGGTGAGGAGGGAGAGGGAGGGGCTGGGGTGGACAGGGCTGGTATTTGGGGATCCCAGAATTGTGTGACTTTTTTATGACTATCAAGTGAAAGTGCCTGGTGGGAGAAGGTGAGGGGCAACTGGACAAAGGAAAGGGGCTTGCAGTCAGCTGAGAAGCCATTTATTGTGCACTCACACAACAACCTGCAATGACAGAAGAGGGAAGAAGAATTTTTGATAGCCCCAAAGTTTGGATTTACAACTTGTTCCTGCTTATCCCCCATACTCCTCTTTTAATTTCTCTTCAAAGCATTTATAACCACCTGATAACGTGTATTTTACGCATTTATTGGTGTCTCTCCCGACTTGATATAAACCTATGGAGAGCCGGGAGTTGCTTGTTTACTGTTGTTCCCTGGAGCCTAGTACAGTACCTGGCAAAAGTACTTGGGGCTTTGTAAATATTTACTGCAATCAGTGATTGCCGAACAGACGTGACACGTGATTTAAAGGCATTGTGAGAAAAACAAAAAGCCAAAAGCCACGTGACACAAGGAAAATCGATCTCTTCAAACTGCTCTTTTCATTGTGAAGCAATAACGTAAGGAAGAGCGGAAAGATAATCACACCACCATTCCATTTTCCAAAGAAGAATAAGAACATAAAAGAGCTCGCCCTTCTAGGTCGCTTTCCCTTCATTCTACGGATTGATTTTCTGAGGTGAGCCTACCAAAAGTCTGTGAGGAAAATGAAGTCCTTACTATTCCTGTGTAACCCTCTGCACATGCTCAGCTCTGGGAGTTTAGGTGGTCTCTTTGATGAGCAAGACATGGGGCTTCCAGACGTTCAGAACACAAGATTTTTGTCAATGTCCCATAAATATTTTTCTTTTCTTCAGTCTTTATGTCACATACAGTACACATCTGGAGAGTGTGTTTCACATGAAAATTAGCTGGTTAAATCCTTTGTCTACCTGAACATCCTTTCAAAAATGGCCCCAAAGGATGATGATTAGTAAATGACGGATTAGGTTTTTTTTTTAAGATTTTATTTTAGGGAGAGCAAGAGCCTCCATGGGCTCATGTGGGTGGGGGTGGGTGGATGGGGGAGAGTAAGAGGGACAAGCACTCTGTGCTGACAGGGAGCTTGTGCAAGGATGGATCTCACCACCCTGAGATCATGACTTGAACCAAACCAAGAGTCCCACATTTAGCTGACGGAGCCACCCACCCAGGTGCCCTGGATTAGTTTTGAAGGAAGTGAAAATGGAATGTTTGAGAGTGAAGAGAATAAGAATAGCCAGCTTCTTTGAGGAATTATCCCTGTCTCAACCTCCTTTTCTTTGGAACTTTGGTTAGGAAATGACCACAATCATACTTTGGCTAGGAAAGTTTATAATACCTGTCAGAGTATACCCGACAGGTTGGAAAGTTCTTCATAAAATGTAAGTTTAAGATCTTGTATCAATGCCTCAATCATCCAGTAATCATGGCATCCTGGTATACAAAACTGGAGTTATCCTGGGAAACCATTCATTCAACAAATATACTATATTTATCGTGTATTGTGTGTCAGACATTTTTCCAGATGCTGTAGAGATAAAAGAAAAAACAACACCAAACCCTGACAAAAATCTCTCTCCTGATTTATATTGTTCTACTTTCAGACCCCTTCCTCATCCTTTCACAGCATCTTTTAAAAATCAAGTCCTTTTAAAAACCTTTTGGCCAAAAAAATCATTTCTCAAATTCTCTTTTTGTGGCTATAATTTTTTAAAGTTTAAAAATGAGTTTCCTGGATTCCTTTAGTTGGCTATGATATAAATGAAGGTGATTACTATCCAATCAGTTTTCACCCTTCCATGAGAATGTTCCTTCACCTAGACTTTACCTGACCATACCAATCTTATAGTAGCATACAATAAAGTATAATATGGAGAATAGCAATATTAAACAAAATTTTAAAAATAGAGGTGTTCCTTTCTCACATTTTAATTTTTTTTAGGGAGTAAACTAAATGCTGTTGTAGAAACTCAGAAAATAAATGAAGAACAAGGTTTTAATGCACAACATAGTACCAGAAGGAATTTCAAGGCTATATTATCATAGTTGTACTAACTCTGCTCTTTATCACCAATTTTCTCTAAATTTTCTTTTCATTCAGTCTAAAGTGCTCACACATAAGAGTATGGCTTAACTACTAACTATGGCCTTCACATTTACATACGTTATAGTTCAAATTTGCTCAAACATTCTTCTGAACTATCCTATACTCCTGCTTTCTTTTCAGCCTAAACTGAGGAAGCAGACCTCCTCTCTATTCTCCCCATCTTTTCTCATCTTCCTCCCCACCAGTTGCTCAAACCTAGGACTTAGAGCTGTATTCCCCAACATGCAAGTTTTTCTCAACCTTGGTTAGCATGTTAGAATCACCTGAGAGACTTTAAAAAATACTGGCTTCTAGGGCCTCTCCCTGATCAATGAATTAGAATCAGTGGAGGTCGAGTCCCAACACTTGCCTTTTTATAAAGCTCTCAGGAAGTTTGAATGAAAGCCAGTCTGAGAAAAAGTGCAGTTAGCAGCTCAAGTATCTAAGGCAGTGTTTCTCAAACTTCAGTACTTCAGAATCACCTGCAAGGACTTGTTAAAACACAGATTGCTAGGTCCTATACCTAGAGTTTCTGATTTAGTAGATTAGGGATTGGGCCCAAGAATTAGCAACTTCTCCTCTAACAAGTTCACAGGTGATGCTACTGCTACTATCATCATATCATGCCCCAAGTGGGCACCATAAAAAATAAAAATAAGAAAGATTGTATTATTATTTCAAACAAAGCTTCAAAGTTAACTATCATGGTGCAAATCAGAAAATCTTAGGCTTCTTTACCTTTATGGTTTATAAGATTTTTGATTTAGGATTGTATTTAAGGAGAGAGGTGGGACTCATAATTTTTTCATTGCTAGGTGTGGCTTCTAAAAATCTTAAGCCTAAAGTTAAGTCTCCCACAAACCAACGCATCTCTTCCTATAAACCTCAGCTTTCATCCTTCCATGAGAACATTTTCTTCACCAGATTTTACCAGATCATCACAAGCCCACAACAAAACATTATGTGAAGAAAAGTAAGGTAAAACACACACACACACACACACACACACACACACACACACACACTCATCTCTCATTTCTCCCAACAACAAGCCGTAAGGCAGAAATAGTGTTTATCTTCTCTTCCAGGTGATAGGTAAATGTATCTTGCATGTTTAATTCTATGATAGGGAACTTGATACATGAAGGGCATACAAATATCATTGCAGAGGGACTGTCAGAATTATGGAAATGAAAAATACTTTCGCTTTTAAATAACTTTCCCATCTGTTTTGGCAGTTTATCTTCCCTCTACCAGCCCATGAGATAGCTTATATGGAGAAAAATCAGGTGCAGGAAGCTTTTAAACTTGCTTCGAACCATACAGCTCATTAGGTATGAAGTGAGTGCTCTTGGCTCTCAAACTCAGCATTCTTTTCTCTAGAACATGCTGTAAATCAAATTCCGGACAGTGAATCTGAAGGGAAGAGGGAAGGAATTTGAGATTTTTTTTTTTAACCATCCAGGAGTGAAATCTAAGAAAAGCCCAAAACAACAACAACAACAAAATCAAAACACCTTACAATTTTCAAGCCCATGTAAGTAACAGGGTTATCGTGTAGTTTACATGTAGTTCAATTTATGAAACTTGAGGGAAGAATAATATGAAAAGATAGCAAGACAACATGGACAGACCTTGAAGGTATTATGCTTGATGAAATAGGTCATGCAGAGAAAGACAAATATTGTGAGATCTCACTTATATATGGAATCTAAAAACAAAAAGGGAAACAGAAAACCCAAGCTCATAAATAGAGAACAAAGTGGTAGTTGTCAGAGGTTGGGGGTGGGGGACCAAACTTCCAGCTATAAAATAAATAAGTCCTGGGGATGTAATATAGAGCATGACAACTGTAGTTAATCATACTATATTGTGTATTTGAAACTTGCTGAGAGTAAATCTTAGAAGTTTTCATCACACACACATATCTGTAACTAGGTGTGGTGATGGATGTTAACTAGACTTATGACCATCATTTATTTCACAGTATGTCAATACTGAATCTATACCTGAAACATAATGTATATCAATTATACCTCAATTTATTTATTTCTTTTTTTAAAGATTTTATTTATTTGACAGAGAGAAACACAGCCAGAGAGGGAACACAAGCAGGGGGGGTGAGAGAGGGAGAAGCAGGCTTCCCACAGAGCAGGGAGCCCGATGTGGGACTCGATCCCGGGTCTCCGGGATCATGACCTGAGCCGAAGGCAGTCGCTTAACCAACTGAGCCACCCAGGCGCCCCTATACCTCAATTTAAATAAGAAAATGGAGTAAGAGAAATAGAAGCAATTTAAGGTAAAATATTTGTATAGTTAGCAAATAGTCCTGGAGTCTGAAAGAAATCTGATGGGCCTTTAAAGAAAACAGGGCAGAAGACTCATTGTTTCAGTTAACCAAGTTACTGAAGTTACAAGCTACCCCCAAAGTTAGTGGCTTAAACAAAGACAATTTTATTTGCTTACAATTCTTTGGGTGGGAATTCAGGCAAGCTCACTGAGAATGGCTCTTCTCTGCTCCATTCTTGGCTGGGGTACCTCAGCCGGTGCTGGAGATCCAAGGTGGCCTCATCCACATGTCTGTTCCCCTCCACATGCCTCTCTCTCTTTCTCCCACTCCATGTAATCTCACATAATTCAGTATCCTGGCTGAATGGGGAGGGGATCACACAAACATTACTTTCCCTATATTCTATTGGTCAAAGCAAGTCAGAGGGTCAGCATGGATTTAAGAGATGGAGAAATAGATCCTGCTCTTGATGGGACAATCACACAGGTGCATTGCAAAACAGATATGGTTATGCTGAGTTAAAGAAGACTGACACAAAAGAGTACATTCTGTGTGATTCTTTTTATATGAAATTCTAGAAAAAGTAACTGATTTAGAATGACAGAAAGCAGCACATCACTGTTGCCTGGCACTGGAGGGTGGAGATTGACAGCAAAAGGGGCATGAGGGAATCTGTTGGAGTGATAGATATGTCCTCCACCTTGATTATGGTGGTGTACACATAGGGATACACATTTGTCAAAATGTGTGCATTTTATTATAATTTTTAGGTAAATTATTATTTTTTATTTTTATTTTTATTTTTTAAAGCTTTTATTTATTTATTTGACAGAGAGAGACACAGCGAGAGAGGGAACACAAGCAGGAGGAATGAGAGAGAGAGAGAAGCGGGCTTCCCACGAAGCAGGGAGCCTGATGCAGGGCTCGATCCCAGGACCCTGGGATCATGACCTGAGCTAAAGGCAGATGCTTAACGACTGAGCCACTCAGGCACACAGGTAAATTATTTATTTATTTATTTTTAAAAAGATTTTATTTATTTGACAGAGAGAAACACAACTAGAGAGGGAACACAAGCAGAGGGACTGAGAGAGGGAGAAGCACGCTTCCCACTGAGCTGGAAGCCCGATGTGGGGCTCGATCCCGGGTCTCCGGGATCATGACCTGAGCCGAAGGCAGGTCATGATCCAACTGAGCCATGCTTAACCAACTGAGCCACCCAGGCACCCCAAATTATTTTTTTTAAAGGCAAGAAATAGGAAGTAGAAGGGACTGTTGTGATTATCTTCAGAAATAATCTACTATACATAAAACTTAGATCTGAAAGAACCTTTGAAGATCATCTGGTCCAGTGTCTTCATTTTACAGATAAAGGAAAGTGAAGCCCAGAAAGAGGAACTTGCCAAAGGGTACTCTGCTGGTTAGTGACAAAACCAGGATTGGAATCCAGACTTCTGACCACAGGCTTCCTGTCACTTCTCCCACAGCCTCTTAAAAGGTTGGGGGAAAGGATGCTCTGGGCTGTGTTTTCCTGAGATTCACTTACATGTGGGTATATCTGGAATTTAGGGCTGGACTATGAGAGCAGTCAATATCCCTTAGTACTCTAGAAGTTTCTAGAGTCCAATAGTCAGCATGAAAGGTCAAGGGCAAGGGTTCTGTGCTCTGTTTCTAGTTCTGAGAGAATATGGACAAGTTCCTATAACTATTCCATAAGTCACTGTCTAAAATAAAGGAGGATGGAGCAATATTTATAAATAGAACTGAACACTGTGTGTGTGGGGGGGGTGGGGACTATGTTACAGCACCTGTTGTCTGCCATACTGTCTTTGGGTTATCTAAGAGGATATTGGTGGGAAAGGACAAGGAGAGCTATGGAACTATTTAAACATTATTATTTACTTAGGTTTTTCTAAATTAACATACCCACCTTTCAGACTGAGGTAATAATTATTGCTAGCTTTCATAAAGTGCTCTATAAAGTAAGGTAGAGTTGAAATAATAATACATAGTATTGCAACCTATAGTAATATGAAACACCAAAATATATTTAGAAAATGTGGAAAGTGAATTCAGTCAATCCTCTATCTTTAGTATAATGTCTTTATCCAGAAAAAATTGAATTTGAACCTTGTCCAAAGTGTCCCAGACATTTATCAGATGTGTTCATCTGATAATGCCCTGTATTATTAAATAATACCCTTCTGAGCTAGGGCAGTTATGCACAGAACTACAGAGTTCAACTATGGATGGAAGCTGGACTTCTTGCTAACATAAAGTCACTTTGAAAATAGTTACCAAAGCACTAAAAAAATGAATGATTTAACCACAAAAGGTTGGTTTTTGTTTTGTTTTGTTTTTTCAAAAGAACATCACTCTGATAGATTTCCGAATCTTGGGTTTTTCTTCATTTTAGTTTTGGATGGTTGTTATTTCCCCAATTTTCTAATATCTGTCTCTTTTTTTAAAGGTGTTTTATTTATTTTCTTTTAATTCTCGTGTAGTTCACATACAGTGTTATATTAGTTTTGAGTGTACAATATAGTGATTCATCATACATCACCCAGTGTTCACCAAGATAAATTTACTCTTAATCCCCTTTACCTATTTCACCCATCCCCCCCTCCCTTGTTCTTTATGCTTAAGAATCTGGTTTTTTGGTTTGTCTCTGCCTTTCCCGTGTTTGTTCTCTCTTTTGTTTCTTAAATTCACATATGAATGAAATCATATGGTATTTGTATTTCTCTGACTGGCATATTTTACTTAGCATTATATTCTCTAGCTCCATCCATCTCTAGCTTCACCATATTGTTGCAAATGGCAAGATTTCATTTTTTATGACTGAATAATATTCCATTATGTATGTATTTATACACACACACACACGTGTGTGTGTATAAATTCCATGAACATGGAATGCCTTTACATTTCTTTGTGTCTTCTTCAATTTCTTTCAACAATGTTTTCTAATGCCTATATATTAAAAATTACTATATAGTAAGCATTTTATTAAATGAAGGGATACTGCTTTGTGTCTTAAAGTTGCAATTTCTGTCTCAAAGCTGTTGATTAGAAGGAGCCTATTCTTTCACAAACTTGAAATTCAGTTTCAGAATAACTCTCCTGACCCAACAGTAATGCCAGGTGTAAAGTGAGGCATTTATGCAAACAATTCAAACCAAAGATATATCTACGCTTGTTTGGATTACTTCAGCTCAGCAGTGCTTTGGTTCTGAATTGATTTCCCTTGAATTAAGTTGGGTTAAAGAGGGCAAAGCAATGGGATATAAGGAAATTAGCCCAGGGATATCTTAGAGTTTGACCTTCAGCAATCCTATGAAATATACCTTGGTTTAAGCCAGATATGCTCAACCAAAGACCTTTTTAAAAGTTACATTTCCAGGGGTGCATAGGTGACTCAGTCAGTTAAGCATCTGCCTTGGGCTCAGGTCATGTTCCCGGGTTCCTGGGATCCAGCCCTGCATTGGGCTCCCTGCTGCAGGGAGCCTGTTTCTCCCTCTTCCTCTACCCCTCTCCTCTGCTTGTGTTCTCTTTGTCTCTTTCTCAAATAAATAAATAAAATATTTTTAAAAAGTTACATTTCCACTCCATGACTGCCATGTTTTGAAATATCTGGACATGGTAAAAAATATGTAGTATTTATCATTCATAACCTTTGTAGCCTTTACTCAGATACATGGTGCCCATTTTCTTAAGTTTTTATCAGTAGCATTGGGAGGCCCAAACAGATTCCTGGTACTACCTCAGGAACTCAGAAACCCAACATGACATGAAACTCACAAGGGGGATGAACCAGGACCTTCAGGTCTACATCCCTGCCAACCTGGCTCTCATTTTCCACCATCACTGCTGTCCTGAAATTGATGACTGTTTTAATTTCCTCCTATTCATACCATTGGTGAGGGAGGGATTACGGCTCTAGGGTTTTGGGGAATGCCAAACACACATCTGACATGGAAATGATGAGTTTGATAGCAATTTGTTGGTCATCTATACTGACAGCCAGGGAGAGGAGGGCACCACGTACAGGGCCAGTCTTTCCTGGGGAACAGAATGAACAACCACGAGCTGTTGGGGGCAAACTTATTTGTAGTATCAAGAGGGTGGGGCCTCCCCCTGTTCCCGTGGGAGGAGGTATTTGGCTTGTTTGAATTTCGAGGGCTCAGAGGGAACTGAAACCCACTACTCAGGGATAAACAGAAGAGGCACCTGATCTGTTTGATAGGGAGGGTTGTTTGGCCAGGGGACCTTATCCTCTGGAGCAGCATAGGGAGGGGAACTGGCATTTAGGCCATTCACTATATCCCAGTTTTCCCTAGATGTCAAGACATAAATAAGATTGGGCCTTACTTTTAAACCTTATGCAACAATAGTAAAGTCAGGACAAGACCATCAACTCTGTAAAAGCCACAAACTAGACACTGAGAAAGAAGGAACTAGCAGCTGGTTTTCCTGAAGGAGAAACAGAGGAGAGTGAGTTAAAAGTATTTTATGTAGTTTAGGAACACTACCATCAGGGTTCCTACCTTAGACAGGTAGATATTTGAGCTGTACTTACTTTCTTATACAACTTTCTGCCTTAACTTGCGCTGATGTCTTAGATTAGAAATTGCCTCCTCTTCCTCTCTTCCTATGTTCTTACCTGGAAAACTCCTACCCATCTTTTAAAACCTAGTTCAAAAGTCACCTCCTCAGAAAAGCCTCCCTCAGTAAGCTAGTTGCTACCTCTTTGGAGTTTCTTTAGCAGCTATTTTATACTTTTTAAAAACACTAAACACATTGATGAAAATTCTATTTGCATGCATTTCCTTCACTCTTATCTAAATTCCAGAGGCATTTTTGTTGCTGTGGCAGACACATAGTAGTATTTCAGTAACACTTGAATGAATAAAAGGGGATGAAAGCCAGAGAAAACACAAAAAATTATAGATATGGATCAAGCTTCCAACTACCAATTTACAGAAAACCAAGTACATAAAAAGATGCTAAATGCCACCCAAGGATACAATCAGCAAAATCTGGAGAGAGGAAACTTCTGGACAAGCAACCCAGTTTTTTGAAAAATAAATTGCATGGGGCGGGAGGGCAAGAGAGATGAAGGACCGATAATTTAAAAGAGACTTATGGGGCGCCTGGGTGGCTCAGTTTGGTTAAGCAACTGCCTTCGGCTCAGGTCATGATCCCGGAGACCTGGGATCAAGCCCCGCATGGGGCTGCCTGCTCGGCGGGAAGCCTGCTTCTCCCTCTCTCACTCCCCTTGCTTGTGTTCCCTCTGTCGCTGTGTTTCTCTCTGTCAAATAAATAAATAAAATCTTTAAAAAAAAATAAAAGAGACTTACAAGATCTGTCAGTCAATTGCAAAATATGGACTTTATTTGGATCTTGATTTTTAAAAATATTGAATTATGACATGTGTAAGACTTTGGAAATTTGATCATTGACTAGATATGTGATGACTTTAAGGGCTGATTATTGTTTTGGATGTGAGAATAGTGTGTTTATTTAAAAAGAGGGTAGACTGTACTTTAGAGATAAGAACAGAAATTTTTATAGGTGAGATTATATAATATCTGGAATTTGCTTCAAAATACTATAGGGGGGAGGAAGTGGATGACAGTGTGAATGGGGCAGGGTTGGCCTTGAGGCTGGTGGTTGCAGAGACTGAGCAATAGGCACAGAAAGAATCACAATATACATATTTTTATGTATGCTTGAAATTTTTATTACATTGTTTACACATAATAGAAAGTTTTCTAAAATCTTATGTTTCACATTCACATTTCATGGTACAATAACTATTTTATTTACTTATTCATTTAAAAAGATTTTATTGATTGATTGATTGATTGAGCTAGAGGAGGGGCAGAGAGAATCTTAAGCAAACTGGGCCCTGAGCATGAAGTGAGGAGCCCCTAAGCTGAATTGAAATCGAGAGTCAGATGCTTAACCGACTGAGCCACCCAGGTGCCTCCTATGGTACAATAAGTATTTTAATAAAAGAATTAAAATGATTACTTCTCACCTCAGTGTGAAAAGTTTTAAAATGTAATGCATGCATATGTGTGGTTTTGTTACTTATTTGTGCTAGAACATTTTCCAAAGGAACATCTTTATTTAAAAAAAAAAATAAGGGGCACCTGGCTGGCTCAGTAGGTTAAGCATCTGACCCTTGGTTTTGGCTCAGGTCCTGATATCATAGGTTTTCAGTTTGTGCCCCACATCAGGCTCTGTGCTCAGTGGGAGTCTCCTTAACATTCTTGCTCCTTCTTCCTCTTCCCCTTCCCTACCTCTTTCAAATAAATAAATAAAGCTTTAAAAAAATTAAAAATTAAGACCAGTTGGAAAATAGAGTCTTTATATTTAGAAATTCACTCTTTTAGCCACTTTGTAGAAATGCACATTTCTTCAAAGGGCTATCTATAATGGTAACTAGTTGAATCTGTCACTAGTAAGCTGAAGCATTTTAATATTATTACCAGTTGCAGACAGTTTTTAGCTGCCAAGCAGATTTGGGAAGAAAATGTTTTTCAAGCAGAGTCACCAACAACATTAGCAATAAGTAGAGTTTAAAGTTTGTTCTCTTTCACAAAGTCCAAAGTTCCATGAGTTAAACAGAGTTTCCAAGGGTGCTTATCGCTGTGGTTAAACAAGGTGTGGTGATACCCATATGAGCAGTGCTTTTGAAAAAACATAAACTTCATTTAATCAGTTTGTATAATATTGGTTAGTTAGAAAGAGTATTTTATTATCTGTATCTTCAACTTAATATTGCCTTAGATTATTTTTATGATAAATATCTTCTAAAATTTAAATATTATGTATCAAACTTGTATTTTCTTTTGTTAGACTTGCCCAACGTAATCTGAGGATGGCGGGGGTCATTATCGTGAACTACCCCCAACCCGGAACTCTCACCCTGTGATATATGGACACTGAATGGTTGCCATTGAATGTGTGCATTTAATTGATACAGCAATGTTACATGTAAAAATTTAATTAAAATGTTTCAGTTTAGTTAAAAATATTTCTTTTAAATGTATCTTGGATTTTTTTTAAAGGTGTGTGAGTGTTACTGTGTAACTGGAAGTAGGGATGGAGGGTAAGAACCAATCTTTATTGAAAGTCTAGTATGCCAGCTAATGTGCTAAGTGCTTTTCAGATGTTGTTTCATTCACTCCTCCCAATAGACAGTCAAGAACAGTTTTACTATTTCCACTTGCACATGAGGTAAGAAAGGCTCCCAGAAGATAAGAAACTTGGCCAAGGTCACAGAACTTGTGAGCTGTGGAGCAGGGAGACTATATTAGTTGCCCTGGTTTATACTCTTTTCCCTTGTGCTCTGTTTATTTTCTCCTCCAGATTGTGAGCCTCTCAAGAACAGTCTTTCATTAGTCTTTGGGCCTTCATGGTTTCTTGATTCAAGTGGTTGTTTAATAAATATTTCTTAGATAATCTCAGCAAATCATTCAAGTATCAGTGTCATACAGCTGTAACCTCCTTAGGTCTGGAGGTGAAGGTTCTTTGCCCACATTTCCCAAGCCTACCTTTGGGCTTGACTATGAACGATTATCCAATAATCACTTAAGAAAAAATATTTGAGAACACAGCTGGAGGCATAAAACTATACAAAGAAAAAATGCGGAAAGAAATGATGCCAGAGACCAAGGTCAAGCTTGAGAAAAAGTGATCTAAATTTGGAAAATGACAAATCATCCAGAAAGGTTGAAGCAGGTTGGGTTTCACTATTCATTCAGTCTTGCTTCAGGACAAGTAGAGAAATTAACAACCCAAGGAAGAAGATTTCTAGAACACTGAGAGTAAGTCAAAACACCTGTGTTTCTGGAAGACAGAATTTTCAGAGACAAAAATATAACCAGATCACTCCTTGAACTCCCTTCCCCCAGCCTAGGGCTATCTGCCTGACTTCTCTAGCCATGAAGGAATATTTCCCTAAAAGGGCCTCGTCCGTAGTATTGTTGTGACCTCCTCAGAATGAGGCATCTAATTCAAACTGCCTTATGATTTGACAAATATGATGGTTAATTTTATGTGTCAACCTGACTGGGACATGGGGTGCCCAGATATTTGGTTAAAAATTATTTGGGGTGTCTGTGAGGGTGTTTTAGATTAGTATTTGAATCTGTAGACTTAGTAAAGCAAATAGCCTTCCCCAGTCTGAATGGACCTCATCCAATCCACTGAAGGCCTGAATAGAACAAAAAAGCAGGGGAGGAAAGAATTTTCTGACTATCTTTGGGCTGGAACATTGCCCTTTTCTTCCTGCCTTCAGATTTGGAATCAGACTGGAACTACGCCATCGGCTCTCCTGGGTGCCCTGCTGGCAAACTGTGTATGTTGGGACTTTTCAACCTGCAAATTTTGTGAGTCAGTTAGTTATGATGAATCTCCACCCCCGCCCCCCACCATCTCTCCATCTCTGTCTCTGTATCTCTGTCTGTATATATCCTATTAGTTCTATTTTTTGGAGAACCCAGACTAATACACCAGTTAAAATGTTAAATAATGGCTAATAATATTATCTGTCACTTATTTTATGTACATCCAATGTTTGCCAGGGGCAGTATTTAATATTTTACACAAGTTATCTAATTTAATCGTCAGAGAACCAACTGAAGATACTAAGGCTCAGGGAGCTGTGATTTTACAGATAGAAGTTTCAAAAATTAGTCTGTTGAACTCTAAACCCCAGGTGTGTTCTTATAGGTGTTATGCCAGATAAGGATGGCCAGTAGTGTCAGGAAAGTGGATTTGTGTTTAATGAGTTCTTGAGGCAAAAGTCTGTAGGTATTCAGAGTTACTGAGGAGCAGTACCCTAGGAATGCAGAGATAACCATGAAGGCCACAGATAGGCCCAGCAATACAGGGCTGGCCCAAGACCCCCAAGGGAGTCATTAGCAGAAACTTAGTATTTAGCATTCAAAATACAAAGCTGAAAAGTAAACTCACTTTAAGTGAGAGTCTGAATTTTCAAAGAAAGGAAACTCACTTTAAAGGAGGTGGAAAGTGAGTAGGTGAAAGCATTGGAAATTTTGCCTCACAGTTTCTAGCACCTGCTCCTCTACGCCTAGACATGTAGCACCTCCCTGTTTCACTTCCCCCCGATCCAGTTTGCTGTGCCCAGCATGGCTGGCCACCAGAGACACCCTTCCAAGGCATCAAGGTTACTTACTGTAGACCGCGAGGCAGGGTTCCTGACAGGGCTCCAACATGGGAGCCGCTAAGCAAATGTTTGTGAACTGTTCCGGGAAGTGGGGTGCATGACACTAGGGAGCATCCTCAGTGAGAACTAGGGCCCTTTCCATAATCTTCTCTGTTTCCCCTTGCCAGAGGAGCTCAGCCAGGAATGTGTGGGGCCTGAGGCTGCTATTATGCCGTGCCAGTCCCCTGCTCAATTCTACTGCAGAATGACCGACCTGGCCCAGTGTGAGGAGAGGTTTAGCCTTCCCCAATGTCATCATTCATAAGATCCTTTATATTTTCTTCTCTTAAAATGTTCAGTGGGAGAACAGCTAAAATGAGAAAGGTATATAATATCAAGGGTCGGTGAGGATGTGCAGCAGTGGAAATGATCATACTTTATATACTCTGGTAAGAGGATAAGGTAGTGTGACCACTTTGGCAAACTGGGAACATCTACTAAAGCTAAACACATATAAGCCCAGAAATCCCACTCCAAAGTATATAGCCAACACACCGGTGTGGACATGTACTAGAATCCTCACAGCACCACTACTTTATTAGCCCCAAACTAGAAGCAGTCACAATGTCTGCCTACAGGAGAATGGGTAAGAGCCCTGTGGCACATTTATACAAGGGGATACTACACAACAATGACAAGAAGCCTTAGCTGTGTGCAACAGGATACATGAATGTCATGTGGTGGGCAAAGAGGTGAGGCACAAGAGAGGCCCCACCATATGGTTCCATTTCTACAAAGGTAAATACTCCTATTAAAATACAAGAACATTCTGTAATGGTGAACTAGCCTGAAGTATTCAAAATCAGGACTGGAATTATGTGAGGGCAGTACTGGGCATGGTAGCACCCTGTGGTACTGGTAACATTCTGCTTCTCCATAAAGCTGCTCATTACACGGGTTTGCAGTCTTTGTGAAAATTCATCAGGCTGTGCACTTATGTTTGGTCTGCTTTTCTGCATGTACGTTATAGATCATACAATTTACCAAAAAAATGGAGGGAGTGAAACTTCTATATTAAAGAAAGTCTTCAAAATCCTGAGTTAACTCTGATACCGTTTCTTTACGAGAAGTGAACTAAATTCTGAAATCTTGTAGCTCTTATAATATACAAATATCGTGATGTTTTTCTGTGTTATTAGATATGATCAGTCTCAAAATTTTTCTGTAGAAGAGTAGTTTTTGGTTTAGAATGGAACCTGTTGGCTAACACTTTTGTAAGCCGTATTTAGTGAGAAGCATGTGAGTTTCATTAGCCTGAAACTACTTTTACAGTTTTACTTCCTTAGAACAAAACTGATTGCCACTTTGTGAAGAAACAGTAAATTGGGGCTCCTGGGTGGCTCAGTTGTTATGCATTTGCCTTTGGCTTGTGTCATGATCCCAGGGTCCTAGGATCAAGTCCCACTTTGGGCTCCCTACTAGGCGGGAAGCCTGCTTCTCCCTCTCTCACTCCCTGCCTGTGTTCCCTCTCTAGCTGTCTCTCTGTCAAATAAATAAAATCTTTAAAAAAAGAGTGAATAGGCCGATTTCTAAAGGCAAATAACTGATAATCTTTCATCTTTCAGTTTGTTAATAAAACATGAGAAACTGAAAAATTCCTGCATCAGAGTGAAATTATAATACACAACTTCTTAGAACCACAAGTAAACTGATACCAAAAGTGTTCCCTGATCCTGTAGGCCTCTGTGAGCAAACACACATTTTGACATTCATACCAATATAAGGTGCATCCCAGGTGCTCAAAGGGACCTGTGACTGTGATGCAATAGGATCCGTGATGCTTTAAATTCAGACTCTGACCACACAGTGCTGCATGCTAAGTGCTGCATGCTAAGCAAATCAGTACTCTAAGTGTTAAGGGAAAAAATGACCAACTGCTCTAGTAACCAAAACACAGAGATAGCACTGAAATCCAGCTCATTTTAATGATCTTCCTTTCCCACGCAGCTGAATAATAAATCTGTTTTCAGAAGCAGATTTCTTTCTTCCCTGCACTAACATTCTCCTCCTTGGATATTTTGTGGACTAGAGAAATCAACTTCAATCTCAAGATTCCAAGTCAACTTTTTAAAAGGGATTTCCTTTTAGCTCAATGTTTCAGAACCCTCAGTATGTTCCTTCTTTGGAGCCTTATGAAATAGTACTAGTAGGGGTAGTAATGACCACAACAATAAAAATAACAGCTAGCATTCACATGATGTTTTGTATGTGCTTGTTTAGGAACTGGATTTGAGCTGCTCCAACTGAATAAGTGCCGTAGACTGGACTGCGAAACAGCTAACATTTATTTCTCACAGCTCTGGAGTCTGGTAAATCAAGATCCAGGTGCTGATGGATCTGGTGTCTGGTGAGCTCCCTTCCTAGTATGCAGATGGCTGACTTCTCATTGTATTCTCACCTGGCAAAGAGCAGAGAGAGAAAATAGGCTCTCTTACATGTTTTTTATAAGGGCACTAATCCCATTCACCTGGACTCTACCCTTATGACCTAATTATCTCCCCAAAGTCCGACCCCCAAATACTATCCTATGGGAGGTTAGGATTTCCACATATGAACTTTGGGGGGATACAAACATTCAGTCCCTAATGGAACCGTTGTAGGTATTTTCTATGTAGTAAACCATTTAGTCCTGCCATAACTCAGTCAGGCAACTATTAAACTATCATCCTCATTATTCCATTTTATAGGGGAGAAAATGGAGGCACAGATTGATGTTTTTGCGGTTATATAGCTAGTAAGAGAGAGAGTCAGGATCCTGGCTCTGGGCAGTGATCCTCAACCTCAGTTATACTTTGGATTCACCCAGAGAGCTTTTAAAACTCTGATGCTTGGTTTTCACCTGAAGTGCTCCCCCCCACACCCGTTGCCCCAATTCCAGATTCCAGTTTAACTGGTCAGAAATTTTTCAAATGTTCCTTGAGCAATTATAAAGAGCTGCCAGTGTTGGGGCCTCTGGTCTGGGGCTTCGTGTCTTAGCATCATATTTTGTAGCCCACAAGAAGTTCCTATGACTTTCCCTGCTGGACAACAAACTGGTTAAAGGAAGAGTCAGTGGAAGGAGAAGACTTGTGAATGAAATAATGACTACCTGTGGGCATTTAGCTAGCTACAGGATTTCAGGCAAACATGTCAGGACTTACTTTTTTCTTCTTCAAAGCAAAAGTTTTGAATTGAATGATTTCCTGGTTCCTTCCAGTGCTATGAGTCTATGAAATCAATATATTAAACCCTTGATTATCCATGAGTGGATGATCCACAGAAAATGTTTAATCCGAGGACTAGCTTCCTTCAGTCAACCTTCTTATCAGTTGGTGTATGCCCAAGGAAAGCACATCAATTTTATTTTTGGCCCACGCAGAACATAATGAGGAAGGAACAAATCACGTGTGTTTGCATATGTGTACATGTGAAAACCATTCAAAAGATAAATTAAATGATTTGGAGGGATTATCTGCTGTTTTGGATTATCCACATCACTGCCCCCTCCAATAGCGTTGATAATTGAAAGTTGCCCGTAGTCTGATTGCCGACAGCTGAAGGATCCATGTTGCCAAGGAAGCTATGGCTGTATGCCAAGTAACGACCTGATTAATTATCCTTCTCTTTGTGCAGCCCCAGCTCTCCATACTCTTCTCTCTGTAGAGTGGTGTCCAGTTTCAGGAGCATGGAAGAGAACAAGTCCCCTAAATGAACAGTCCCTATGTCCTGAGGCAGAAAATACATTAGAGTGACTTTTCATCTTCCTCAGGTCCTTTGCTCATGCCCCACTTGTTGATGATACTGAAGACAATAACTGAATCCAAGAGGGCCTGTCTAGTCACACTGGCTTTCCACAAGAAGGGTTTTGGTGAAAACACTCTTGCTCCTTAAATCTGATGTGCAGGGAGGTGGCCCGAAAGAGCATGTCAGAGGCTCCAAGCTAAGGAAAACTACCATAGCTGAGAGGCTAAACCCTATTCCCACTGGCTTTATGCTGACTGGACCTAAAGGAATCATTCTCTTCAGTGTTTTCATTTGGAGTGCCATATAGAGTCCCCACAGCCTTTTTTAAGCCAGTTTTAAACAAGTGGCTTCCAAAAGGTATGAAATAGACACTGGGCTTAGGACTGCAGGGCACACGCATTGATGGTGGGGGCTGTGGCCCCTGCGCCGTGCTCCCCACTCCCGAAGGAATGGCAACAATGGATGAGAGCCCCCTCAGATTTCTCCACTTGCATTTCTCCTTGGCCTGGGCTAATCTAAGGGCTAAGCGGTACTTCGTGCTGTGGTCATTTGTGCACTCCAAAGGCTTTCCCTGTCCACGACTCAATCAATGCCGTCAGCAAAAAGACCCTCTCCCCCCGTCCCTGAGAGGCCATGTCTGGGGTTTTCTGGGGTATGTCACCAGGGCCAGCTCTGCCTTGGTCTGTTGGGGCTTCCAGGGCTGGAGCTCCTGGCCTGGCCTCGGGCGTGTCCACTTAATGGTGGGAAACAACCCCAGGAGGAGGGTGGACCTACCACCACCAGAACCACTCTCAGCCTCCAGGCTTTCCGTGGGATAGCTAGACCTCAGCATCTACACCGTCTGAGCCCTGGTTTGGTTCCACGGTGGTAATTATTTCATGGAGAACCAGTCCAATTGTATATACATTTCAAACAAATCTTTTTAAGAGCAGGATCCTATCCTGGAGGCAGCTGGAGGGGGAGAAATTCCCTCTTAGAACTTGAGCTTTGAAGTGGATTCCGCCAGTTCTCTCACTCAGAGGGTCATGAACATAGCTGTGAATTGATCTGGGCATTTGTCCTAATGGGCTGGAAAACACACCTTTCCTGGGTGAGGTGGCTCGATGAAGCCACTATTTTAAAATCTTTGGTTTATAAGTAAGTTCTGTCTCAATTTTTAAAAATGGTTAAAAGAGTAAAATAGTAATAAAATAGTAATAGCAATAACAGAGAAAACCATCGAAGTTTCCCACAGAGCCCCCTTCCAATGAGATCTTTTCAGACACATCCACCATCTAAAAAAATATGTTTCTATTAATAGAAAAAGAAAGTTCTTAGATATCTGGACACTGGTTTAGGCATAGATTTGGGCCTAAACCACATAAGCAGATTCCTCTGGTATTTAAGCCATATGGATGCTTGATTTCACTATCTGTGCATGTCTATAGATAGAATTTATTAGCTTGTCTTAATACCTTTCTTCTGAAGAAGAATTTAGCCTTTAAAAATACATTGCTTTTTAAACAATAATATAGCTTTAAAAAGAACTTTAGCATAGCCTAAAATTGTTTTGCTGGTCTGTGCATTCCACAGATTTACTGGGAAGTAAGATACTGAACTGATGTTCTCTTTATTTACTCAGTAAATTACTTTATGACCTTACCTATCGCTCTACGAATACTTGTTGAAAAATATGGAGACATATTAAGTTTCCCTAGTCATCAAAGGAATGTAAACTGAAACTAGAGGATTGTGATTTTTCACCCATCAAATAAATTGTCACATTAACAAGGAAATTAATATTGCCACATACTGCTGGTGTGACATCTAGGAACATATCCTGACACAGAATTATTTTTAAATTGGAGGCAATGTTTTATGCACAAAGTTACTCAGCACTGCTCCAATTTATATTAATAAAAAATGTTGAAAAAATCGAATTACAAAGGGTTGGTTGAATGGCCATCTTGCATTTTAAAATGGCTATAATGGAAAACATTGAAAATGTATATGATAGACAGCTAAGTGAAAAAGCAGGCTATAACACAGGGTATGGATGACCACACCCATGTTTGTTTGTTTTTATTCTTTCTTAAAACAAAACAACCTAAGTATAAAACGTGTTTCTGGGAGATAATCTCCACTCCCTTTCTTAGACAAAAGCCTGAAATTGAAGGCGATTCCCAGCAAGGTCAGCATCCCCTCCAGACGCACACTGTTCACCGTTGTCAGGCCAGCCTTCTCTTCAGCATATCTTGCCTCCAAGCCTTTGCACTTTTCTGCTCTTTTGCCCAGAAAAGGCTTCTCCTTCT
Organism: Spilogale gracilis; assembly: GCA_004023965.1. NCBI lineage: Eukaryota > Metazoa > Chordata > Mammalia > Carnivora > Mephitidae > Spilogale > Spilogale gracilis. The sequence goes on along the minus strand of PITA01000784.1, from coordinate 82,659 downwards.
CCCCATCCCTGTGCACTCCGAAGTCCTTCTTGGCAAGTGTTTTCTGTACTATATAGCTAATCAGTTAAGGTCCTGCATTCTGCTCTAGTTTTTCATGGTCTTTCATTTCTCTTCATATTTATCTGGGGCAGAAGACGAAATGTAAGAGGCATATGATTATTTTAGCATCTTATAAAACATACTCTGAAATGGATTTCATGAATAAACCAAGGAGTTATGGACACTCAGATCCCTTTTTGCGGGTCCCAGGGAACCTTGTGATCAGTGCTTCATGATCTGGCCAAAAGTGGAATAAAGTTGTATTCAGGGGCACCCGGGTTGCTCAGTTGGTTAAGTGTCTGCCTTTGGTTCTGGTCATGATCCTGGAGTCCTGGGGTTCAGTCCTGCTTCTGGCTCCCTGAACAGCAGAGTGTCTGCTTCTCCCTCTGACCCTCCCCCTTCTCATGCTCTCTCTCTCTCTTTATCTCTCTCTCTTAAATAAATAAAATCTTAAAAAAAAAGTCATATTCAAAAAGTCTTAACTCATGTCGGATGCCAAATTAATGCCTGTGACTTAGATGTGAGGTCACTAGCTCTGCTATTACTTCAGTCTTGTGAGAAAAAAAATCTGGAAATGACAAGCTGCCTCCTGAGCCTGCACTTGGGACACAGCCGCCCTCACCCCCCACCCCCACCCGTCTCCCCAGCTTCTGCCCTGGGCTTCATGCCCTGCAGTTATCTCCAAACTGGACCCTGGTTCACATTAAACAGACAAACCCAAGGTTGGTGGGAAACAAAGTATGGCAAATGTCTTTCAGGCAGTCAAGATAACGTAATGAAAATAAGAATGCTGTCTGAATCTTCTGTGATTAGAAACATAAAGGTCAGGAGGCATGACAGTGACTACAGAGTGTCCCTCAATATTATATCTGACAATACAAAATCAATTTACATTTAATACATTTTAAAATAATTAACCTACCCATATTAGTTGATACCGCTAACAAGAGCTGAAATTGAATCTTAATGTGGTTCATGAGCATATTCAGCAGAGGTTTTATTATTTCTAAAAATGCTTCATGTAATCACAGTACTTTATCGTTGAAAATGCCAGGTTTTGTGATACAAATATCTTAGATTCATAATTAAAATGCTGTTGTCTATTAATGCTACCACAGCATTTTTCCCAAGGAGACGCTTAAAGAAAAAAACCTTTCAAGGATGAGTGAGCTCCTTTTTTAGGAGAGATTCCTCCTACACATGCTTTATTTATTAATATGATCAATTCAGAGAACAATAAACTATAAGAATGAGTGTTAATGAGGCCGAAGAGCACAAATTGGAAATACTCAACACCTTGCCCAAACTGTGAAATAGTCCCTTCAGGCTACTCCTCTCTTCTGTGGGTTTAGAGTGGTATGGATTCCGAAGTCTCATTAAGCCCTGTGGTCAGAGTCATCACAGGAAAAATAAAAAGATAGAATGAAAGCTCTTTAAAAGTATGGTCAGAATAGCTTATCCTATGCTTTACTCTACGGTTTAGGGAGGGCTGCAGACTCTAGTCCACCCCTGGTCCCCCAAGGGCTCTGGGGCAGGAAGGGATTTCCACTCATTCGCCAACTGGCCAAGCACAGGGAACCTGCTGACAGGAGTGGGGAGAAGTGGACCTAGGTAGGAGGGGGAGTGGAAAAGGGCCAGATATTCCTCCAGCTATCTCTGACCTTCTACCTAGTAGATGCTCAAAAAATTAAAAAGGATTTTCAGGTATGGTGTTCTTGAAAAGCAACAGTGCATTTCCCTCATGAAGCTAAGCACAGCTGCCTAGGTGCCTCCAGGCTAAAAGAAGGCAGACTTTTGGATTTCAGAGAAACCAGGTCCTTAAAGGCTCAATAATGTCCTTACATTCTTGTATAGCCTGTTTTGTCCCCCTTCAGTTTAATTTTCATGAAAATTTTGTTTTTTGGTAAAATGGAATTGATAGGTCAGAGGCATCCAGGCTTTTACCACTAAGAACTCTATTACCTGCCATCATGGAATAAAGTTATGATTTATTGGTTTTCTGCTTTTTAAGTTCAAAGCATCTGCTCAGCAAGAGGGACCCGTACTGCCCCACACATACTTGTCGCCTACTGCCGGGGCTCAAGGCATTTTAGTCAGACTTCAGCAGCAGGCTCATATGTGACTCTTGTTAGACTTTATGAAATAGTTAAAATAGTCTAGGGGCACCTGGACAGTAGAGTGTGTGACTCTTGATCTTGAGATCATGTGTTCAAGCCCCATGTTGGCTGTAATGTTTACTTCCAATAGTCTCAGGACTCCTTCACTGTCAGGAAGACTTCTTGACAATCCAAGGCTTGTTGTGTAGAGCAGAACAGAATCTGGGGAGGAGGAGAGGCCGAAGCAGCTGATGTCCATGCTGTGGGGGGCCTAAGACTCTACGTGCACTTCCTGTGACAGTGGTGGAGGGGAAAGGTGGGGACTCTCCCCGTAGAAAGGGAAACAAGGTAGGTGCTCCACGGGACACAAAGGTTAACAGCAACAACACTAACATATTTACTTCCAATCTTTCCAAAAAGCTTAAAACTGATAAAAAGAAAACCCAGGACAGAAGGATGCCCTTCAGAGTACAAGCGACAGACATGTGCTTAAAAAAGGGAAGGACTATTTCAGCAGAGGAAAGCCACATTATTGAGCAGGTGCTATGTGCCAGACATTGTGTTAAGTACTTTATGGGGCCAGGTTTCTTATAGTAGCACAGTGGGGATCATGCAGATTGCTCTCTTGCCTTGTCCCCACCGACTCATGGCTAAATGCCAGCATGAGGGGGACTGCAGGTCAAACAGCAACGGTGATAAGTGTAGTAACATCGATGGAAACATGTCATGTGTTCTGGGTGCCCGACCAAGATCAGGTACCAGGATTAGCCTTTTACAGAAATCGATTAGTTTATTCTTGAGGACACCTCATTTACAGAGGTACTGTTATGATTGGTCCCATTCTATAGCTGGGAAAACAGAGACTCAGTAACTTGCCCTAGGCCACAAAGTTAGAGAGAAGAGTATCTGAATCCTAAGTGGGTCCGAATTTGAAGCTCTTGCTTCTAATATTTAGACTGGGTAAATGGGAAGGGGAAAAAACAAAGAGCCGCCTTCATTAAAATTTCCACAGAACATAGAGAACAAAAAAGGCAGTTCCAGTGGCCATGGAAGTGGAGGCATACTCAGACTTAACATGGAGCCTCAGTTATCCCTGTGGGGACTGAGGCAGGTCCTGCTTCTCCCACTCCCGGCCATCCACGACAGCCTGCCGCTAGCTGGGGCCGGAGGAGGAGGAACGTTGGGCAACAGACATGGAAACCAAGAAAGGCAGCTTGCGCTCTCTCCAACCATCCCTTCCTCCCAAGTCCTGGAAGTGTCTGGGAGGAATCTGGGAATCTGAGGGGAGGACTGGAGCTCCTGCCATGTGGGGAACGCCATGTCCTGAGAAATATGAGATGGTGACTGTTGATTGGACACTATTTTTATTCCTGAACTCGTGGGCCTGAGAATATGACTGACATTTACAGTATATGAATAGTCTCTGTGTTTGGTGGATGGGTCTTATATCTTTTATGTAGGTATTTTCTGGGTTGGATTTTAAGCTTCTTTTATGGGAAGAATTTACTTGTTTCTTCATGTGGGATTTTGCAACATGTTGCATGAACGTCAACATTTTTTTTATGATCACGCAGATATTGCTATGAGATAGGGAATCTTCTTCACAAAGCTCTTTAATTCCAAAGGAAGCACTTAACCAATCCTTGGCATGTTTTTCTTAGAAATGATTAGGAAGATGTTCCACTGCTATTTCTAAATCTTTGTGTTGATATGTTCACAGGGCGTTAGTGCCTTTGTCTAATAGTGACACATCTTAGATTTAGTGGGTTTGAACCCCCATCTAGACCATTATCTGTCATTTGACTGCTTGGCCATCAAGTAGATTGCTTTACGATCTGATCTGATTGTTATAGACTACCAGAGTAGCCAGAAGAGACCACAAGCCAGATGGTTCTTAATGGATTTCATTGTGTCACTGCTCTAGGACTTACTGTGGCTCCCCATTACCCTTTGGGTTCACTGAGGCTTTGGTCTACACTTTTATTCCTCTCCCTTATGCAGGCTCCTCCCTATGTGTACTGCATTTCATGCCTCCAGCCCTGTCTGCTGTGGCGCCTCCATACTGTGGGGAGCTCACAAGGAGAAATGTGCTTCACTTGCCACAGCCAGCATGCTGTGGCAACTAAATGGAGACATGTTTGATCAATTTGTAATTAACATACCATTCAATGTCCTGATGGGCATCAGGCATTCTGAACATCAAAGACAGGATTTGGAATGACCGGTTTCAAGGGTGAAAAGAAAAAAAAAGCTTTAAATAAGGACTGTTTACATTTGTCAGCATTTCTACCTGAAATAAAAACCAGAACAGAAGCAGCCTCGTGCAAAACAGCCTGTTCAAAACCACTGAGATATATTAAAATACACCCCAGCACAGACATTCTGTCACTTTAAAAATGTTTTGAATCCTTGATGCCAAGCAGGATGCTGGGGGCTTCTTGGAGCCAGCACCAAGTGTTGGGAAAACATAAAAAAACAAAAAACAAAAAACCTCTCCATGTTGACTCAGCTAAAATAAACATTTCATTACTCCCATAATAAAGGCAACTTCGTGATTGAATAGATGAAATCCCAGGTAGCTAGCTTCCCGGGTTGTACAGCGTAGGCAATTTTCAGAGATACCTCACAGTCGTGTGCATAATGAAGTATTGAATTCAATTGGCTGGAGGTAGGTTGAAGGAGAAAGACAGCACTGGGGGTTCATGTAACAGGCGCTCTCAGAGAATGTGATGGACGATTAAATCCAAGGACTAGGATACAATGGAGTAGGTGCTTACTGATGATGCCCACACACTTAAAATTAAACTGCTGAAAATGTGAGAGGACTGTGTCCAGGGGACATGCTGGGAAAAAAAAATTATGTCAGGCTGGTTTGTAGAATTATTTAAAGGAAGGAAGGAAGGAAGGAAGGAAGGAAGGAAGGAAGGAAGGAAGGGGGAGAGAGGAAATAGAGAAAGAAGGGGAGGAGGGGAGAGGAAAGAAGAGTAGAAGGAGGGAGGAAAACAGGGAAAAGCAATGACGGAAATGGCTTTGTAATCCCTACCTTCCCCCTTCATGCAACTAGCAATCACCCATACATTCCCTATATTTTATCTTGTTTCATCCTTATCAGAACCTTGAGATTTTTTTTTTTTTTAAAGCAAGGAAGTGAACACACAGAGGTCAAATGACTTGCCCAAGATGATCTGGCAAACAGGTAAAGGAGTGAGGACCACAGCCAATCCCTCTAATGATCAAAGCCAAGAAGGCCTGTTGTGTATCATGGAATGGACCCACGTCCTCTTGCCTGGGGTCCCTCCCCTCTCATGTTCTGTTCAGGTGCCCATATGGGATGTTTAGGGAAGGTCTTTCTGAAGACAGAGGCATGGACTTAATGATGCTCAGAGATCCTTGACCTTATGATTCTAAAAACGCGTGCTGAGCCTCTCTGGAAACACAGTCCCCTGTGCAGGAAGTTGGATTGGGCTCCGTTTCTCGTCCTTGACCAGTTGTCATTCCCAAATGTTGGGAAAGGGTGTAGAAGAAAAGTAACAGATGTTTGCTAATGGTCTGTCTTCCTAGGGAGAGCTCACTGCCTGACCACTAGGGGACCTCCCCCAGGGTATGCTGACTCCATGTGAAGTCCAGTCATAGAGAGAGCTCTCAATGTAGGTGACTTCTTCCAGAAGTCTGTACCAGAAGTTCCCCATTCACAATCTTCTGGGCTCCAAACTCGGTTGACCTTTACCCCCTTCAGTTCCTTATGGTAGGCAGGGGATGGAGGCTCTTTGAGGGTGTAGGATGGCTGGGGAGGGTCTTTGGGATGGGTTTCTCTCTCTGATACTCACATCATCTCCTGAAGAAAACCTGCTGCCATTTTAACTCTACAATAATTTAATGTGGTGAAGAGTTGCCGTAGCAACCTGCTTTCTGCATCGGGTTGACATAAATTCATGCTTGCCTGATTTGAAAAGAAAAATTGGACATTCAATCTCCACCAGAGAATTTATACATAGGAACAGTCAGTAGCTATGAATCCTGACCTTACTATTATTTTCTAACTTTTTTGTATGGGTTCAAACATACACACAGATAAAAGCAGGTCTAACTAAGCTTCACGTGCCTCCTGCCAGCTTCAATAATGATCAACATATGGCTAATTGTGTTTCATTTCTATACTCCCTTCTTCTCCAGCCCCCACCCACTGTATTATTTTTACATAAACCCCAGCTACTATATAATTTCATCCACAAATATTTCAGTATGAATCTCTAAAAGATAAGGATGCTATTTTTAACAAATGATTTTCACATGAATAATAAATAAAAGAACAAAGGAAGATTCCAGAATGTAAATTCTGCCTTTTCCCCAAACCAAATTATTTAAACTGTATCTATTCCTTTTCACTAGTATCTCTACTTCAGATGCTATTTATATTTTGGCTTGAAATATAATAGAACTATGGGAACGCCTGGGTAGCTCAGTCGGTTAAGCGGTGGACTCCTGATTTCGGCTCAGATCATGATCTTGGGGTCTTGGGATTGAGCCCTATATGGGTCTTCCCGCTCAGGAGGAGTCTGTTTCTCTGTCTCTCCCTGTGTGTGCTCATGTTCTCTCTCTCTCTCTCTCTCTCTCTTTCTCTCTCTCTCTCTCTCTCTGTCTCTCTCAAAAATGAATAAATACACCTTTAAAAATATATATACACATAACAGAACTATGTATCTGGCAAAAATCCAAGTACTTTACATGAATTATTGCATTTAATCCTTACAACAACCCTGAGAGGTAGATACTAATATTATCCCATTTTACAGATGAAGAAGATGAAGCACAATGAAGTTAGTAACTTGGTCAATATCAAACTCTTACAACGTATAAATGAGCAATACATTGCTGTTAGTTCCCAATCAGGGCTAATCTGACCATCGAGTTTACAATTTGTAGTTTATCAAGCAGTGCCTGCTTTCCCGAGCTTTGCATTTTTGCACCTACTCTTAAGCCTGGATTTTAATTAATTAATTAATTGTTTTAGATTTTATTTATTAATTTGACAGAGAGAAACACAGCTAGAGAGGGAACACAAGCAGGGGGAGTGAGAGAGGAAGGCAGGCCTCCCACTGAGCAGGGAGCCAGATGCAGGGCTAGATTCCTGGGATTCTGGGATCATGACCTGAGCCTAAGGCAGACGTTAAGCCTGGATTTTAAAGATGTCTTGAGGGCACCTGGGTGGCTCAGTGGGTTAAAGTGTCTGCCTTCCGCTCAGGTCATGATCTCAGGGTCCTGGGATCGAGGCCCGTGTCGGGCTCTCTGCTCCGTGGGGAGCGTGCTTCCTCCTCTCTCTCTCTGCCTGCCTCTCTGCCTACTTGTCAAATAAATAAATAAAATAGAAAAACAAAAAAGCAAAAGTCAATTTGAGCAGAAATTGATCACCAAAAGCAGCATGCGAGGTGATTTAAGACTTATCCTCAAGACTTATCCACCAATCTTTATCCCCATTTGTTATTCCAATATCTATATATTCTGTGAAATCCTGAGCACTGTGTTTCAATGGAAACTATCTAAGAGGCAGTGCCAGGAGGTATCCACCCTGCTGGATGATGCTGTCCCACCGCTCACTGGTTGTGTGATGGAGGGCAAGTAGTTGTTCTTTAGCTCCTAATGTGAACTCTTGCCCCGTCAAAACCTTGCCACATTTTTTGATGTATTCATCTTCTTTCTGGATGTTGAGTCTTACATCAATCAGAATGGCCAAAATTAACAAGTCAGGAAACAACAAGTGTTGGAGAGGCTGCAGAGAAAGGGGAACTCTCTTACACTGTTGGTGGGAATGCAAGCTGGTGCAGCCACTTTGGAAAACAGTGTGGAGATTCCTTAAAAAATTAAAAATAGAGCTACTCTATGACCCTGCAATTGCACTACTGGGCATTTACCCCAAAGATACAGATGTAGTTAAAAGAAGAGCCATATGTACCCCAATGTTCATAGCAGCAATGGCCACAATTGCCAAACTGTGGAAAGAGCCAAGGTGCCCATCAACAGATGAATGGATAAAGAAGATGTGGTACATATATACAATGGAGTACTACGCCTCCATCAGAAAGGATGAATATCCAACTTTTGTAGCAACATGGACTGGATTGGAAGAGATTATGCTGAGTGAAATAAGCCAAGCAGAAAAAGTCAAATATCACATGGTTTCACTTACTTGTGGTGCATAAGGGGTAATATAGAAAATAGTAGGAGAAGGAAAGTAAATGGGAAGTAGGGTAATTCAGGGAGAGAAACAAAACATGAGAGATATTGGACACAGAAACAAACTGAGGGACTTGGAGGGAGAGGGTGGGGGGATGGGAGAGCCTGGTGGTGGGTACTGAGGGCACCTATTGCATGGAGCACTGGGTGTGGGGCATGGGCAATGAATCTTGGAACACTGAAAAAATAAATTTAAAGTCAAAACAAACAAACAACCTTGCCACATTGCATTGCAATTATCCCCGTATGGGTCTGTTTCCTTAGAGGCTCCTTAAGGCCAGGAGCCAATCCATTCTATGTTGCTTTGGCTGTTCAGCATTGACACTAGTGGGTAGTAAGTACTTGGTAAATTTTTCCACGTACTATAATTCTGAGTTCTTTTTATTTTTCTTTCAAATCAAGCAAATAATGATGTCTCCTGCAGTGACTAAAATTCAGAATAAAAAAAAAGCAGCTCTGCAATTCAGAGAAAATACAGATTTTTTTAACCAAGGGGGAAGATCTTCTTGTTTGATTTTCTACTGTCTGTGCACATTGACATTATTCAATATACTATTTTCTGGTGACTTTACAGACATAGTCTTTGGGGTTCGTTGTGGGGAAAATAAACAGTATATTATCTGAAGTTTAACATTTAATATTTAAGATTTAAGATTCTTAAGTTGAATTGTTATTAGTAATAGTTATTCTAGGTTTTTAAGAGGTAGGCAAATGTACAGAACAAGAACTGAAAAGGTATAATTAAAAAACATTAATCAAATGTTCATGTATTTCCGAGTTATCCCAAAATATTTTCCTCACGTTTAACAATACAGTAAGGCGATCATCCAAATTTTCGGAGACTGTTCTGGTTTTAAGTATTTGCCATATTGTTCCCACATGTATTTTCCATATCAGATGCCAAATTTTGGCTTAGAAAATGTAATTACTGAACACAATTAGCTTAACAGTATTAAACTTGTGCATTGGTTTGACATTTGTCCTTCTTATAGAAGCTTGTGCTTCTTTCTATATTTTCTTCCAGGTGACAACAAATACTGGACCTATGACCTGTCTTCTATGTCCTGGGCTGGAATTAGACTGAAAAAAGAATTTTTAAAGAACACAACCATGTCGTTAATGCAGTTTAAGCTGTTTCCGGAGAAACGGAAATAATTCTAAGCAAGCACTAATGTCAAAAAATTAGAATTCTGGTAATGTGCTCTGTCCTTTTTGCTTAATATAAAAATGTAGGAAACAATTTAACACTTAACATATATGTCACTCATTCCTATTTTCTGCGTTTTTGTCAAGGAAGATTCTATAAATTGTATTTTTAATAGTAGACAGTGTGTGTATTGGTGCAGCTCAAAATGAAGGGATCTGAAATTCCAGTTTCGCTAACTTCTTTGCTGCCATTAAAAAATTGTTTAATTGGGTGTGGCTCACTTTAACTTGTCAAAAATGGGATAATATAGGAGTGTTCCTCATTAGAAAAGGTACGAAGCATCACTAAAGTAAATGCTTAGGAATACAGACAAGTCTGTGCTATGATTCAGCATTCAACAAATATTTGATAAAAATTTACTTTTCTGCCTAAAAAATAGCCCTGGATGAGATTCCAGGTTTTGGAGTCTTTCACTTCCTAACCCTATACCCCTCAATTCACCCTGGAGTCCTTTCTTAACTCAATGGGAAAAAACCAGGCAACTGAAAAATACACACACTGAGTACACAAGGTTTGGGGATGATAGAACTCACAGCGATGGCCTCATGAGTGAGCGGGAGGGGAAGCCCGTCTGCTTCCCCCTCGTAGGCCTGTAGGATGTATCGATGCCAAAAAGCTTGAGAAAAGAATGCAACATTCTCTCCGGATCTCCTGCACCTCCAAAGTGCTGGAGAGGCTCTGGCTCTCAATGCAGACCACCAGAAAGCCTTGTGTGCTTTCCCACAAGGCCCAACCTCCCACCAGCCTTTGGCCCCAGACCTCTTCTCGGCTGGACGAGGAGCTGGAGGGAATGTTGACCAAAGGTAACTTTTTGCCAAATTAAAAGTGACCCCTTGTCAGAAATAACATTTAAAATTATTCTCTTTCCTGCAGTGGAGTTTTACTGTGCTGTTTTCCAAGGCCTCAGAGAAGCAGCGTTTACACTTGGGTTTAACTAAGCTCATGACATGAGAGCAAGTCATTGACATGGGGGCCGCTGTCATTTCCACTCTACAGTGCTCACTCTGCAGGTCTCTTTCAGATACATTTGGAGAGCTGATGGAAAAGTCAACGGAGCCACAAGTCAGAAAGTGTTGCCTTCATCAGGGAGGAAGAATGCCTTCTGTTGCTGCTGCATATAGGCAGGTCTCAATTTTACCTAAGAAACAACACCTAGAACTTTGTATTGGTTTTTACTGATGCAAAATTATGGTTCCTGAAATAAGGGCATTCCTTCTGGTGTCATTTATTATAAATGCAGGCATAATTTTCTGGACAACAGCATAGTCTGGGATGGCTTGCTGGAAGAAATGGCTTTGAGAAGTAAAGTAACCTACGAGCTAACAACTTATTCTACAAAAAACTTGGCCCCAAAGAATTAAGTGAGTTATCAGTAATAGCTAAATGTATTGAGACTGTTACTTTGCAGGTACTATGCTAAGGACATTACATAAATTACTTGATTGAATCTTCATAACAAGTAGGAAAAGTACTAGTGTAGCGTCCAAGTGGAGGTATGACCTTGCTAAGGTCAAGCAGCTAGCAAGGGAGAAAGCCTGGCAGGGTTAAAATTCCCCTTGTCACCCTAATGCCCAGGCCATGCCGCGCTATCTCTTGGAAGCTATGAATTATTCTCTCTCTCAACACCCACTCCAATTAGGCCATTTGAGTCAGTGAGAGTGATTTCTTTGTTCATAGTATTATGTCCATATTTTGGTTAATAGTGTGCCAAAAAGAATAAACAAAGGAATTGGCAGGAGTGAAATGCACTTATCATAATCCATTTTCACGATTCTTAAAACTCCTTGAGAAATTTTATAATAGCTAAACATTTTAAGCTAAATAAAGGAACTATAATTCTGTACATCCTTTATTTTAGGAATGAATATGTGTTCAACTTAGTCATAAAATGACTTTCTGCAGAGTGAATGCTATTTTCCCATTGAAAACTGTAAGTTTCCTTTTTATTTTTTACAGGAAATTATCCCAGCCTAAAAGGATTTAGAGTAGGACCATGTAGAACACCCTAAGATATCTTGTAGCTGTCTTTCATGTTTCCAAGTCAGGCATCACCCCTCCACCCTGTTCTCCTACTGTTACATGTTCTCTCTTCCTAGATCATCAGGATTTCACCCGGGAGATTGGTTGACTTCTCACATTCTTGTTTTCCTTTGGATTGAACATTTATTGTACCTTCTAGAACTGGGAATTGCCTATGACGAGTGACACGCTTTAGTCTGTCTTCTGCTCCATCCCTTCTTTGGGGACCCTGCCCCTCATTCCTATGGCCAGAGGGATGCGCTCTAAGCACCCGCATATACCTGTTACGGATCCTCCCACCTTCAGAAACTGATAACCATCTGTAGACTGGACATCTCCATTTGCATGTCCCCTGAATACCTCAAACTCTTGTGTCTGAGATCAAATAAGACACCTTCCTCAGCAAACCTGCCTTTTCTCCAGGATTCCCTCTCCGTCAATGGCTCCACCAGGAAACCTGGGGTCTTCCTTCACTCTCTCCTCTCCCTTATTCCTCACAGCCCCTTGGCAGCTGGCCTTCGCTGCTTCTTCCTCTGGAACCAAATCCCTTCTCTCTATCCACAGTCCATTCTCAGCTTGGCTCTCATGTTCCTCACCTGGATCAATGCCACGGTTTTTCCTCAACACCCACATTAGGCATCTTCTCTGGGAGATTTTTCTCGCCTATCTGCACCCCTCAGTGTGCTAGATGCCCCATGTGCTCACAGCACCTGCTGTATCTCTATCACAACACTCATCCTGGGAACCCTAATCTAGATTTAATTTTGTATCTTGCCCAGTGCACCATAAGCATCTGGACAGTGGGGACTGTAGCTTATTTGTGAATAATAACTGGCTCCAACAGCGTCTGGAGCTTGCTTGCCGCGTGCTGGTGTCTGTTGAGTAAACGGAGGAGACTTCACAGTTGGTCCAGTCCTCAGTGTTCCTGGCAGATCTTACCCGGATCTGTGTGTGATTACCCAGCTTATCCACCTGGGGCTTGGACAGGCTGGCTAGGAGTTATGTTTCCTTTTCATTTGTAACTCTTGTGACAATAAATGAGAACACAGCAATATCAAAAGTATTTAGCACAGTGTCACAGGCCAGAAATAAGTGCTTCTTAAATTCAAATAGATGGGACAAAAGGGACACAGATTTAGGGATTGTTTTTAGGCTCCATGCAGTAACATATCTGTTTTCTACATTACTGAAAACTGAATATATACTATACTACCTGGCTAGTTGAAACTTAATAATAAAAACAATGATATTTACCTTTTATCCAAAGCTTCTCACATGCTTCCCATTCTGTATGTCTCATTTATTCTACACAACAATTTTATAATATTAAGTATTATCCCCACTTTGCAGTCGAGGGCACAGAATTAAGTGATGTGCTTAAGGTCACCTGCAAGCCTGTGGGGGCACCAGGCTTGGCTAATTTCAGGGGCTGCATTCAAGGCCACACAGCTGTGTGCCCTGAACCAAGGCACAGCACGACTTGTCAAACTTAACTCAGCTGAGCCCTTAGCCGGCGATGACTGACAGCGGTGGAAATATGAGGCGTAAGCTTGTCGAAAAACACAGATTTTTGTTTCTGACACCCTTTCCCTTAGTCACAGCATATCTAAATTCAGGAAAATAATTTAAAATACACATGCTAAGTTCTTGAACCATTTTGTCTTTTCTCAGCTATAATTAAAGGTAGACTTCATTAGAAAGACATTACTCCTCAAAAATTTCATATTGTCCCCCTCAGAATTATCTTTCTGGATGATATTTGTTCATAGTATATGGCTTGAGTAGGGACTGAGATCTTCTTAATAACACGTGGAAAATATATTTAAATAATTCCACAGATTTTTAAATCTTCTTTTGTCGTGGTAAAAGAATGAAAATCATCTGCTTGCTGCTCTCCAACATTTTTGAACGGTCTTCTACCCTCATTGGCTTGGTTTTACTTGTGGACTGGGAAAGATAATGCGAATTGTATTGGCACAAAATGACCTAACCTTAAAAATCTATGTTAGCCAAAAATTTCTTCCGAGAGGCAGGGCCTGGAATTATTCACAGGAGTGTCCTCGGACATGATCAACTTCAACTGAATGTAGTCAGAAGTACTCCATGCAAGTTTGTGGGTTTCTTAAAAATAGTGGTGCAGGAATGGTGAATGGCAAACAGGAGGAAGAGGACTTCAAATTTTACGTTTTCTCTCTGATGTCCACTATTCTGTATTACCAACCATTTTAAAAACGTGATCCACTGAGCCTCTTAGCATGAAACCCCACAGAAATGAGGGGAAGATAGAGTCTATTAATTGAGTACTTTACTCACTGATTTAAAATATATGTGTCTGCATCAAACTTTAAGGGATAGAATCCATGTTCGAATGACATAAGACGTTTCTTTTTTCCTTTTTGCTAACATCATCACTTAAAAATATACCCTTGGGGGTTATAGCATGTGTCAAATTCTCAAGGACTTAAGAAAATGTGGAACAATTTTTTTACAATTAAGAGAATCAGCGATCTATGACAAAATTGCTGAAAAACAACTCCCCAAAGAGCTGTGCATGAATGAGTGCATTAATTAGTGCTTTACTATCAAGAGCTTCAAAAAGCTGAAGAAACTGTTTTTAAAATTGCTAAGCCACCCCAATAAACTTCCCAACTGACTCATCTCCAATTTGTCTGATTTCTTAAGGAACATGCCTAGACTATACTCTCCACAGAGAAGAAAATGTTCTCGAGTAGGGAATAATCAGTAGCTTAAATTGTGTCCAGAAGATGATTAGTGAGCTAAACGATCAACAACACATTAAAATAACATTAGGCTAATAGCTCTTTAACATGCTTTGGAACTGCAAATTTTAAAATATTAAGTGAGAGATGTAAGGTTGTGGGAAAATTTTTAGTAAATTGTGTACATATGTGGGAGAAACTACACAAATACATCTGCAATATTTGTGTAGCAGTATTTCCAGTATAAGATTTGATGTTTCCTGTGCAAAGGTGGATTGTGATTAGGTGTACACAATTGTTGAGACACATAAAACCATAATGTGAGGTCTCTGCTTTCACTAGGGGTAAATTATACCTCAATTTGAACAAATCTTCAAACTTTCAAGGTCACCAAAAACAAGTCTGAGGAACCATCACTGCCTAAGGAGACATGAGGACTAATGTGAAGTGATATCCTGGATGGGATCTAAGAACAGAAAAAGGAAAAATTTAAAAATAAAGAAAATGTAAATGAAATATGGCATTTAGTTAACAATAATATATCAGTATTGGCTCATTAGTTGTGACAAATGTACCACACTAACATGAGATCTTAACAATAGGAGGAACTGGAGGCTGACTGTAGGAAAACTCACTTCTCTGCAAGCTTAAAACTATTTTAAAATTTTAAAAGCTTATTTTGAAAAACAGAAGCAAGTAGGGTAAGGGGGTGGGGAATGGATAATATGGCAGTTACCCAAAATACTACTGGAAGTCAAGAAAATGAAAAAATATTGGTACACATTATTTCAAGTAATAAGTGTAAACAAGGCACAAAGAGCAAGTGTTTTATCTACTGGAAATTAGCACGATAGATTACCCTTCTATCAGATCGACTTTCCCCTGATAAAATGGAAGGTTGCCCTCATTACCATATTGTTTTTAACACTGGGGTCAGGTTAAAAAGAGCTGTTCACACATAAACGGCAGTGGATTGAACAAACAGAATAGCTTTTATTTTTGAGGCAGCATATTCCTCATGACGAACTATCTAGTGCCACCGTTCCGCCCTGGGTCACTCCACCATCCATGAGTGACACACGTTCTTTATATGGATAAATAGAAAAAATCATTTCCTGCCTGACAAAAACGTTTTCTTCTCAGGTGCAGAGTGTGTCTATAGAGAGATGGGTAAAGAAAACTCGCTTACAATGCCAACTCTGTCTCTTTGTTAAATATGCCTTTATGCTCTAATCCATAATCATCATAATGAAATCCTGTCGATCCCCCTTTTCATAAACCGGGAGTCTTCCTCATCATTTATCGGTGTCAGGGTAACCAGCCCTCGGAGCGGCTCAGATGGGCCGAGCACCACCGTGGAGCGGTGCCTGGTGCCGCCACATCCGGGCCTGGGTGCCAGAGGCAGGGGACCCACAGGATGGAGTAGGATCCTTCCTCGGAGGCGCACGGCTCCATCGGGAACACGCCGGACAACAACCAATTCCTCTTTCTTCCGTTAACAGTTCTGGGACAGTGGCTGGTGGAGAGGCCCCGAGCCGACGTAGACAGAGATGAAGATGAGGAAGACAAGGAGTAAGAAGAGGCTGGCTGCCGCAGCGGCCACAGCGAAGAGCTCCATTCGCAGCGCAGCCTCCCGCCGCCGGGACTCGCGAGCTGCCTAGAGGCGCCGCGTTGCCATGGGAACCGTGGCAGCGCCCCTGCGGAACCCCGCGTTTATGACGCGAAAATCCACCAGCTCGGCAGCAGCCCCCACGCCCAGGGCGGAGGGACGCGCTCACCGCCGCCCCCAGCACGGGTGCGGGAAGGCAGGAATCAGACCACGGCGTGCACACGTGGCAGACACTTGGTAAGCGGTGCCGGGGGGCCCTGGAGCCGGCCGCTGGGAGCCCCGAGGTCGGGTGCCCAGTCCCGGGTGAGGCCGGTACCGCACGGGCCAGTGCGGCCCCTCCTTCCCCGCCGCTCTCGAGCAGCCCCCGGCCTGGGGCGCGACGCCGGGCGCTGAGAGCTCCTCCCACGGGTCCCGGGCTTCGCCAACGCCCTCGGACCTTGCTGGGACCCTCGCCCGGAGAAAGCTGGAGGTCCGACGTGTGCGTTTTTGCAGAACCTCGCCTAAGCAAGGGCCGCATTTAACCCATTGTCCCAGCACTGCAGGCTCTCAGAGGAGGGAGGGAACATCAACGACATCTACCCCGGGTCCTAATTATTGGAACATTTCCTAACATGCCGTCTGTCCCCGGAGCGAGGAACATATTGCAGGAAGGCAATGTTTGGGTAATTAATAAAGAGACAATAACCAGGCTTCCGAAACGCTAGCGGCCCTGGGCCGGGCGGTTGGTCCTGCGAGGTGCTCGGCTGCGCTCAGCGGTCTTCTGGGCGTACCGACGGCGTTCCCGCAGGGAACAGCACTCCCGCCTGTCTTTCACCGCTTACGTAATTAGCAGAAATGCAAAAGCGGACCATTCCCATTTTACCCACTAAACTTTCTCCTCCTGTGTCGCTGGTGAGTTCCCAGGCTCAGAGACACCGGGGCGCCGCTCTGGGGCCTGAAAAGCCCCCCCCCCCCCCCCCCCCCAGAGAGCGAAGTCCTGTCTCTCCCAGCTATAAATATTAATAAGCTTAGAGGCTCGGCATAATTATCTCCTTTTAATTGCAACTCAACCAAAAATCCAGCCCGCTGCCACTCAGCACCCCCCCCCCCAAATCGGGATTGCTGGGTTTCCGTGTCAAAAGATTCCCTTGGCTCCAAGCAGTTCTTTGTATCCGCCGCCCAACATGGAAACCATATGCTGCACCTCTCCGCGAGTTACAATCACCCTCTGAGAGATTGGAGATGATGCCCTTTGGCTTTTCATCCGTCGCTTGCCTCCCAGGCCGCCTCCTGTCCCCTAGGTCTCTCCCTGCCACCAGGGGATCCCGCCTCTATTCGTTCCAGACCTCCCATTACTAAAGCAATCGTCTGAGGAGCTCAGCACAGAAGAGTGGCCCCTGGAGGGAATGGGATTCACCCCATCTTTGATCCGAAGGCACCTGTGGAGGCCCGGCCCGGCCCCGGCTGAGGCCTGCGGGTCGCAGAAGACCTCGGCCCCGCCGCGCTGGGGCCAGCAGCGCGGCCCGCAGGTCTGCGCTACCCGGTGCCCCTCCGGGTTGGGGGGTACCTCCGTCCCAATACTCTGCCCGCCTGCTACTTCGCCGAGGGCTGCTCCCCTTGCCCCCGGCTGCCAGGCCGCGCACTGTATAGAAGGACGCCAGTGCCGAGGGATCAGCTGCTCAGGGCCCCGGCACCTTCTCCTGGGGCTGGAGGCTGAGGTGGGGGTTGGGCTAGTGCCATTCGCTGCGCAAGCTTGGGTAGCGCAGTCCCAGACTGCCGCTCGTACCTCCACCGGGTGTCCCCAGGGCTTTTTCGAAGTCCGGAAGAAGTCCCTGTCGCTCCGAGGAGGAGGCTTTGAGGAGCCAAGGCACCCGGCCTTAGCCTCGTCCTGGCAAAGCAGCGGAGGCGAAGAGCCCTTGAGGGAGGACACACCGCCCGTGGGCTCCTTGAGAAGGCCCTGCTCCCTGCGCCCGAATCTGGTGCCCGAATCTGGTCGCTCTTAATAAGGCAACATCGTAGCCCAGGTGGAGCAGCCCAGTTATCTCTTGCCCATTCTGCTGGAGTTTTGGCCCAACAGACAACTGCTCCATGCACAGGTGCTGGCTGTCCACTCTCCGGGATTATGACAGTATCATTTAAAAATATAAATGTCCATTTACTTGATAATTTCCACTTAAAGTGTATCAGGAGGAAAATTCAAAATGCAAAACAAGGATTGATTTAAAACCGCGACAGCAGTTAAATTAGTACCCATTATATTTCAGTATATAGACCCATCAGGAAGGCCCAATTAAAAGACACTCTGTGCTCAGGAAGCTGAAAGGTCAGTTAAGACTATGGTGGTGAATGTTAATTGTCCCTTGAAATGACAAAAAGAAATCCACCTCCAAATCGGATATGTGGACTGTAGCTATGAGAATTGTAGACAGTCTGCAATTCTGCTGACCAAATGAAAGTTTTGGTTAAAGTAGCATCAGTTCCACACTCTGGCAGCATTAAGTGGGTCTCAGAGCTGAGGCGATCAGTATGGGGCAGGAGGTCAGTGCTCCCACCATCCAGCACCCAGGTCACCTGTGTGGGAAAGCCAGCTGTAGTCAGTGGCCCAGGAGGAGGGGTAGTGAAGGCATGGGCAGCAAGACCCATGGAGGCGGGCAGCAGTGGGCATTTGGACTGTGTGGGTTTTATTTGTTGCTCTTCCTGCAGCCAGCAGGTGTTGTGTAAATGTTAAAAGACCCCGAACTACATGAAGATGAGTGGGGTTGGCCTTCTATAAAGGGAAGTTCAGCTTGAGCTGCCTGGTTTATAATCAGGCCTGGAGCCTACATGGAGTAGTGCGTGCTCTATTCCACTTTTCTTTCTGCAGTTGCGAGTGGAGGCAGGCAGTGATGGGAATGTGGGCAGATACAAAGGCCTCCTGTCCCTTGGAGCACAGGAAGGCATCTGGAAATCTGTTAGTGGGAGTATTTCTCTGATTGTCTTAGGAACTCTTTCATCTCTACCAAGTAGGGTTTCACAAGGCTGGGATAGGCCTTTGGAAGTCATTCTTTGCTACTGACAGTGTTGGGATCTCTCTCTCATTCACCCCCTTCACACACACATTCACAAATCTGCCCTTTTTGTATTCTGTGTGAAACTTTTTAGCCTGATAACGATCAAAGCCACGTACCAGCTTGTTTGTCTGAAACCCCCCACACAGCTCTATGTCCTCCTGGAGGTAAAAGTCGGGAAGCTGTTTTGGATTCTGCTCGCCCAGCCTCACCCTGCTCCACCCCAAATGATGCAATGCTAGGACAGGACCCAGAAAGCTTCTGGGTCTGTCATTCGCTGACAGAGTCTAGGCTCGAGGTGCCAGATCGGACGAGACAAGAGGTTTGTTGAGTGAGCTTCTCTCAACTCCTGGAGCTGTGACAAGAATCCCAGTGTAACACCTTCCATTTTTGTGGGACTTTAGAGCTGACAAAATTAGGGCTCATTTCTTCCAAGAACTTATTATCTACATTTATAGATGAAGAAACTGAAGTCTAGAGAGGTTAAGTGAAGGCCACAAGGAAAGAATGGGGCATCTTGTGAGTCTTGCCTTTGGGCTCTGGCTAGCACACCTGTCACTTTAAGGTCAGCAGTAGACGTGATGAGCTCTAACTGGTATTTAACCTCGCATTCTCATTGCTTCTCCACTTCCGCAGGAGGTGGGTGTAACGTGTCTCTCAGCGGCAGAGAGACGAGTGCGTGCCTAACAAGAAGTTGGGGACAGTCCCAGCCACAGAGCCAGAGACACGAGTGGGAGCCAGGCCTTTCCACAGGACAAAGCCTTCTTGCTGGCGGATGTTATGAAGTAAGTGAAGCCTCTTTTTACAAAGATGGAGGCAAGGCAAGGGGTGTCCCCCCCATGGTGGTCAGTCTCCATGTTTCTCCTTCTCCTTCCCTTCTACTCTTGCTTGACTCACCGGCCCAGGCAGCCAGCTATGATTAGCAGTGCAGGCCATGGTCTGGGACAGCTTTTGTCCCCCTCAGAAGTTACAGGGTGTGACGTTTATTGGCACTAAAATCTCAACAACCTCAGACCTATAATGCTTCCTGAATATGAGGTAGTGCAGACTCCTAGATACACTGGTTACTCCTGGCCCTGATGACCAATAAGTTCCCCAATAAGAAAATGAGCAAGAATTGAAGGTAGGCTTCCTCTCTTTCACATAGATTTTTGTATTTGCTACTTTGAGTTGCTTGCGTCCTCAGCCTGGTGGCCTAGAAAATGCCAGAGTGAGGTGAGGTATCAGAGGAGAGACGACGGCATCTTTGATGAGTAGGGCTGGGGCTAATAAGCGTTTGAGGATTTAAAGATTTTTGTAAACTAATTATGAAAAATAGCACTCAGCTGGCAAGTCTGATTGGTAATGGTAGCCGACGTTTATGGGCACTTCCTGTGTACCAGGCACTGTGCTAAGCCCTCGATATGTACGGACTCATTCCGTCTCTGAGGCAACACTGTGGGGGAGTGATTATGACTCTACCCACTTTACAGGTAAGGACACTGAGACCTAGGGATGTTCTGGAACAATGCTGGTAAGTAGCAGAATCAGGATTTCACTAAATGGTGTTCACCTGTGAGCTAGCACGAGCCATCATCAGTCCAACAGGTGAAGCTGGGTTCACTGAGTTTGTGGGCACTGACGCCAAGTGGCTTCTCTTGGAAATGGAGTCTTCACTGTCTTAGCAAGAACACAGGTTTCAAGTTGTTTTCTCCTCCCCACTTTCCTTCTCCACACCCCTTCCCCGCCATGTTAGGGCTGAGATTCCTGTGGTTGAGCCTGGAGGAAGGTGGCAAGTGGTTAGAAATGGAAAGATTCGTTGCTTGAGTCCCCCCTTGCAACCTGGGTCCTAGAGACTCTGAATCCGGCTGGGCTCAAGTGTACAATGAAAATAGTTATTAGTGGCTGGCCATTCCACATGACCTACGTCAGTAAAAGCCTACAGACCGTATTCACTCGTGGCGTCTCGTTTTCAACATTTCCTTGGCGCTTGGGGCCTTAACTGTGGAATGAAAGGCTGGGTCCCTTGTTAAAACGATTCTAGGCTAAACCCGCCTGGCCTGCATAGAGCCAAGGGACTCCAAGTGCCCTCTGAAGGAGGAAAGTGTCAGCGTGCAGCCCTCAGGATCGGTGGAGACAGGGTTTTATCCAGACGTTGTCCTGCATGGACTCCCTTCATTTCAGCCTGCACCATTGCCTCACATTTCTGGTTGGTTTGCCTCCGTTGTTTCTGTCCTGTCCCCCAAACCAGAGTTTGGAAACCCAACTACCCAGTGGTACAGAGCTGCTTTCCAGCCTTTTCCGTCCTGACGATTCGCTGTGACATTCAGGCATGACACCCAATCCAGGATGTCAAAGTAATTTCTCCAGAAAGGAGATGTGTGTTACAGGCATTCCAGTCATCTTTATTCTCTTCCTCCTTTTTTCCCCTTTTTGGCAAGATAGAAAGTGGGACAGTCATGTAGGTTTCTTCATTTAAGTAGAAGAATCAAGTTCAAGTCACAAGTGTATACACTCTTTGTGGTCGCTTCCCTTCCATCATCTCTATTAGGAATACTTCTAGATGTGGTTCACACACACACACACACACACACACAGGCACACAGGAATATTACTCAGCCATCAAAAAAATCTTGCCATTTGCAACGACATGGAAGGAGCTAGAGTGTGTTATGCCAAGTGAAAGGAGTCAGGAAAGACAAATACCACATGATTTCACTCCTATGTGGAATTTAAGGCAGAAAACAGATCAACATAAGGGAAAGGGGAAAAGAGAAAAGGAGAGAGGGAAAGAAGTCAGAGAACAAACAGGGCTGACAGAAGGAAGGGGGTTGGGGATGAGTATAAAGGAGGCGGTTGGGTGGTTTATGTAATTGATCAATCACTGAATTCTCCAGAAACCAATATTGCGTTGTATGTTAACTACCTAAAATTTAAATTAAAAAAAAAAAGGAATATTTCTAGCTTTGTGATCTCTTTTGTACAGGGCTGGGACTAGGGTGAGGTGAGTGAGGTGTTTGCCTTGTGTGCAAGATTAAAGAGGGCTCCAAAAAAGCTCAGCAATCAAGAGAAATATTTTAGTGTAATATTTTTTAAATTTTTTTATTTTTATTTTTTTAAAGAGATTTTTAAAAAAAGATTTTATTTATTTGACAGAGAGAAACACAGCTAGAGAGGGAACACAAGCAGGGGGAGTGAGTGAGGGAGAAGCAGGCTTCCCACCGAGCAGGCAGCCCGATGTGGGACTTGATCCCGGGTCTCCGGGATCATGACCTGAGCCGAAGGCAGTCGCTTAACCAACTGAGCCACCCAGGCGCCCCTTAGTGTAATATTTTTAAAAATCAAAATTAACACCAAAAAATTAATGATGAATACATAATCAAAAATTTTAAATAAAAGATGGTATTAGTGACGTTTCCTTTTGCCTCAAGCTGCATTATGGCTTGTCACTGCTTTCTTATTTATCATTTCACTGAAGTCAGAGGAAATGAGGCAGCAGGAATAAAGCCAACTAAAATCGTTGTAATAAACCAGAGAAAGTAGACCGGTACAAAATGAAACGAAAAGTAAAAATCATGCATTGAAAATGTGAAAGAGGATGAGAGGGCTGGCCAAATTGATATCTAAGTAACTTTCTATCAATGGCAAGTAAAGCTTATAAAGAACTGTTTGACTCATTTTATTTTCAGTAATTACTAAAAGCTTTGCTGTAGTTAGTGTTCTGGGACAGTGTTTGTTTCCCCTAGCACTCTGTTTTTGTAACCATACTCTGTGTCTTTAGCGTGCTTCTTATTTTTCAAAACATGTTGGTGTTGCATATTTATTTCGTTTATTCTTCTCACACTGAAAGAGTTAGATAGGGTATATTATCCTTTCTCAGAAAATGAGTTGGTGGGATTATGGAAGAAAAGGAAGAGTTAGTTTCTGAATGCCAGGCACTGAACTAAGTCCTCTGCGTGTTTTATTTATTTCCCAGATAATTCTGAGTTATGGATACAATCAGGTCCTTTTTATAGGTCAAGAAACTGAAATCCAAGAGGATTGGTTAATTAGCTAGTAACAACCTCAGGGTATTTTTTTCCTTAAAAAAAATTGTATCATTGTTCTCATGCTTTTGGTTGTTAGTAAAACTAAAAAAGAGAAGGCCAATTAGACTAAGAAGTTATATTCTAGCTCAGAAAATGTTTTGTGCCTCCCTCCAAGACTTTCTCTTTGCTTTTTCTGAACAGTCTACATGTACCTAAGCCAGAACGCGTCAACTTTGGAAGGGCTAGTTTGAGAGAAGTGGGGTGTCTTTTAATGTAGGAATATTTTGAATTAAGTAGGTATAAATGATTGATGAGGAAAGTAACTTACTCTTTCTTCTTCACTACACAGTGCATTTATTTGGTTTATTAAATACGCTGACCACCATGTTAAAGTGTGGAGTCGTTCTCATGTGGCCTAATTTTAGTATGTTACTTAATTTTATAAATAGAAGTATAACAACATTAAAATAACGTTGAATGGACCACAATCCCCCCACCCTTGTATAACTGTTTTTATTTTTGAGAAAATAAGTCTTGGCAAATCAGTAAGAGGAAGCATTTTATTTTATACTTAACATATTGTATAAACATCCCATGATTTCAGTAGACTTTGTAATAAGAAAATGGCTATGCAAATCGTCTTACTGATTTATTGCAATATATTAAGCCATGCTTCTGAAAAGGAAAAATTAAGTTGTTTCTATTTTATGTTTTGCACTTTAACTGGTAATGATAATGAAGGCTGCCACCACTCATTAAGCACTTATCCTGTGCCAGGAACTATGCCATTTATCCTGTGCCAGGAACTTTTAAAGTGTATATGATTTCATGGGGCTCCTGGGTGGCTCAGTCGGTTAAACGCCTGCCTTCATCTCAGGTCTTGGGATCAAGTCCTGTCCTCTGGCTCTCTACTCAGCAAGGAGCCTGCTTCTCCCTCTTCCCTTCTCTCTCAAATAAATAAAATCTTTTTTTTAAAAAAAGTGTTATGATTTTGCTTAAGGCTCATCCAGAAGCCCTAGAGGTAGAGTCTAACACAGAGGCATATCTTGGGGTAACAGACATGGGAGGGTGCCTATGCTTTCCATCACCCTCACAGTGAAGGCTACCACACCCCTACTTTTAGTCCTTTATTATTCAATTTCCAGGGAAGAAAAAGTCTTTAGGATTCTTCCTTTGCCCAGCCATATGCTTTCTGCAATGGCACATAATGTCTCCAGCAGTGAGGAAGAGACCCAATCTTGCTTTTACCTTTAGTAACACTGGATGTTGCTACTTTAAAGAGAGGATACTTGGGCAGGTATAAAAGTGACAGCTGCCGAGGGAGGGCTCTAATGTCTGTTTCTTCCATTATAAGTGAGGACAGATACACTTTTTAGATGTTTGCCAGCTTGTCTTTCCTCTTATGTGTGAATTGTGGTTAATGTACTTTGCCCTTGTAGCGGCTGGTGTCAAGGTTTCTCTCAGGAATTTGAATGATCTCTGTATTTTAGACATAAAAATTCTTGTCTTTCATGGCTGATTCAAATATCGTCCTCATCGGTGGTGGACCTTGGAACATTTTGTAGAAAAAATAGTTTCACATTTTAGATGATTTTGTAGCGCTGCCAGATGACGCAGTGGTAATTTGATTATATGGTTTTATTTATCAAAACTAATTGAAGTTGATCATTTGACATTAATTAGAGGTGAATTTCCTCAACTCTAACAAGGCAAGCTCAAGCTTGGGTGAAATAAGGAACATATTTCTGCCATTTTCTGTCACCGAAGTCAGAGACACAAATAGAAGCATGTCACTAAAGTGAGTTTATGTAGTCTTTATGTTTTTCTTGAAAAATAATGACTTACATACATTTTAACAGAAACTGGCATAGGCGGCTCTGACTTTCTAGGTTTTTAGCTGTAAAAACATTTTAAAGCGAAGAACCGAAACAATATTTCATTCAGGTCAACGTGAGTAACCCAGAAGGGTAGATTATGTTGTTAACTCAGATTTACTCTTCACCTTTCTCTTCCTGTACTTCCCCAAAAGGGAAAAGAAAAATTTTTTGTAATCTTCCTAGGTAGTCTGCCAGGGCGCCTCTGGGGACGGCACATATATATTCTCCCCTGATTATAAAGATTTTCTGAGCTGGAAATGCCACATATGTCTGAGTTGTTTTTTCCTAACTTAAGGTATAATTATAGTCTCTGACTCTGTACCTTCAAGTTAATGCATTTTAGCATGTACACCACACACACGTTAACTCCTTCAAAACTCATTCAAGGGGTTTTTTCTTTTTTCTTTCTTTCTTTTTTTAAATCTGTCCACAGATAGTTACCAAAGCCCAGAAAACGCACTCATTAGGTGGGGAGAAGTGGCGGGATTAGAAGGTGGATTCCCCCCTCCTAAGTGTCCTCTCCCTGGCGGTCCCCCCTGCAGTGTCGCTGCCATGGAAGGGCCCCCACCTCGAATGTTCTGGGTTCTCCCGCGTCCCCAAGAGCAACACGGCCCCGGGCTGTAGTCTTGGCAAATCAGTGCTTCGTGTAGAGTCTGACAGTCCTCACTTTGTCCTTTTTGGTTGTAGGAGAATATGTGCCTTTGGCCATTTTGAAAGTTTCTTTGCTGTAGGTATGCAGAGAACAAACCTAAGTAGAGAAAGAAGTCAGGGAAAGAAAACATTTAGGGAGCAGTGCCTGTCTGCCCCCGCGGGGCGGGGCGCTCCGGGCCTGTGGTCCGGAGGGCTGCTGTGGATGTTTGCCCCGCTGCCCTGCCTTTCCAGAAAAGTGGCGGGGGGCAGAGGCCTCTTGCTTCTCTTGCACACCTCCAGCTCTCACCCAAGCTCTGCCACCAAGAGTGGGACATGTGGACTCCGTCTGAAGGGCTCCCTGAGGCAAAGTTCCAAAAATACAAGTGAGTCGAAACAGGTTATAGTTTACTTCCAACCGATGCTGTAACATTTTTCAAAGCACAATAGCTGCAGAAAACAGGATATCCTTAAACCGTGAAGTTAATTTGACCCAAGTGGTGTCCAGAATACTAAGGAGTCGGTCCTGAGACAGCTTTGCTGCCAGTGTTTTTGTTCGCTCCCTCCCTCCCTCCCTCTCACTCACTCTCTCATGTTCTGATATGCTGCACTATATAATCTATTTATCCTTTGGCCTAATGGCTTCCTTCTTTTGACATCTTTGCAGATACTTTTCTTCCCAAACTGTGCCACTGAGGTGACTACCTGCCAAGGGCTGGGAATGTCTCTGTAAACCTCTCAACATTCACATACAAAAGCAACTTTCACAGCTCTTTTTTCCAGAAGAGTCAGAAACTGTGTCTCCTGCTCGGTGGAGCATCATCGTTTTTGAGAAAGCAAATTTATTTTATTTTTTATTTTATTTTTTAAAGATTTTATTCATTTGACAGCAAATTTATTTTAAACATATTTATTATTTACATTTTAAAAACTTCACCAGACGGTCTTCCTACGTGAAGGGAGAGAGACTCACTTATTGTAAAGACCCAGAAAAATCCTACTGGAGGGAAAAGGGAGATAACTCCTAATTCTTCATGTTTGAACTCAGCAGCCACTCTTTGGTCTATCAAAATAGTTGTTGCATTCCCTTGGTTACATTTTAGCTTTTCACATTTATGGAAGAACCTCAGCAGCCGTTCTTGGCAGTTTTTGTAGAAGAACAGAACTACTCACGCATTGTCTCTGTGGTCCAGTAGAAAAGAGCATTTTCTGTCACAGGTTTTCTTCAAAACAGTCAGGCTCAAGAGTCACTGGAATATAAAGTGAATGCTATATTGATTTAATAGTAGCGTTTAAATGAAGTGGGAGGATCCTTGCTTAATTAATTCAGTCACCCATTCAGTAGACATCTCTGGCACGCCAGCCGCACGGCCCTCCTGGAGAAAACCGGTCTGCCACTGATGCTACCGCGAGGGCATCGTGGCTGCCATTTTTTTTTTTTTTTTTTTTTTTAGCAGATTGGGAACTCTGTGCTAGGGACCCTACACACATCATTTTATTTAATCTTCGGAGCATTCTGCTCATTGCCCACGTTTTAAACACCAGCTAGTAACCCTCCAGCTAGTAACAGTGGAACTGGGGTGGGCCCCCTTTGGCCTAATTCCAAGTTTGACCCTAGAATCACTTGAGGTTCCCGACAAGTTCTCCTTCAACCAAATGTTAAGAACGGACCAAAGATAAGAGGGTTGAAACTGAGGAATTTGGAGAAGTGTGACCTTTACTGTTGCTGGATTGTGGCTGTTGGGTTATTTTTAGATCATATGGGGCCCTGTTGTTGTCTATTTCCAGGCCTTCACTCCTTAACTTAGAATTGTATTGATTCTATTGTCTTAGGCATCTAGTCAGCAGTCCCGACTGGTGTCTCATACCTCACAGCTTCCCAGGACTTAAGTAAATCTGATGTACCTCCTCCAAGGAGCCCTCTTGGATCACTCAAGCCACGCTGCCCTTTCTCCTCTTGGGACTTCCAAGCACAACCACTTATACCTTTCACTGCATGCTGCTCCTGAACTACATTTCTCTTCATGACCAGGACAGGGCCTCTCTCATGCACTTCTGTTGAGTCCTCCTTGCATATGGTATGTTCCTAATAAAAATTCGCTAAATGTAGGAACGCCGCTTAGCTTTTGAGCAGTCACGGAGGTGAAAAGGGCTGGATAGTTTCCTGATATGTTAAGTTCTTTGAGAATCACAAGACCTTGGCAGGTAGAAAAACTCTACAGAAAATCACTGTCAGTTTGTTAATTCCCCAAACAGGCCAGCCTGAAAGAAATGAAGTCCACGGTTCATAAAGAGCGGATAAATGTTTTATATGGAAAATAAATTAGCAAATTCACTGTCAAATTCCTAATGGCATGGAAGCATGGAAAGTCACAGTTAAACTTCCTTAACAAACCTGTCACTGACAGCCAGATGACAGAGCCTGTCAAAGAAACCATGTGTCACTGGGGAGACAGATCGCTGTTTGACAAATGACGCTCATTTCTGGGCCTATCCCCATCGACTGCAAGAAGCATAAACTCTCGTAAAAAGCATTTGTCTTTTGACTGTACAAAAGTTTCCCTTCTGTTTTGAGGGTATTTTGAAGCTGTGTAGATTCCCACCTATGAAAGGAGGGCCTGTCATGGGAGTCTTTTATGGGAAGTAAAATATATTTAAAAATCTACTGCAATTACATCATGTCGTGTAGTTTGGGGTTTTGTTCATGGCAAACACGGGATGAGTCAGATAAGGCAGACCCAGCTCATTTCTTTGTCATGAAGACTTCCCAAATCTGGCCTTGGCTGCTAAGTGTATCACTGTTTGAGCAGTGTAATAGGGAAGTAAGAATTGCCATGCTAAGGACAGGCACACACATATTCCCAGAGGCTGATGGAGCAACGGTGAGGTAGGGAAAACAGGAAAACAGTGTGCTCGTGGATGGAAACGCTGAGCAGGGTGAAGGAGCTCCTCACAACCTGCCTGTTCAACAAGCATTTATTGGGTCCCTACCATTTGCCAGGCGTCATGTTAGGTGTTGGAGAAGTGATGTGAAGTTGATGCGGCTGCTGTCCCCAAGGAGACTGTGGTGGAGGAGGCTGTGTCCCATGTGGCGAGGAGCCATGTGGACTCAGGAGTCCCACAGTCCTTGGGGAAAGGAAAGGGAAAGAGTTCTGAGAATTCACTTCTGGAAAATCAACTTTACCGGTTCATGAGCTCTCACACTTGAGAAGTCACATGCTAATAGCACACTGAGCCTTTTATTGCTAAAGAACCCACTGCTGGTGTCCCTGAGCAGCCCTAGTTCCTACATAGAGCCCTCCATTCTGGTTTTCTTACTCAAACAAAACACCAGGCTATGATGGCTCATGGGTGAAAATTGAGACAAAACTCCCACTCAGAAACGAAACCTTGCTAAGACAAAGACAAAAAATAAAGGCATGGCGTACGGAAGGAACACAGGTGTTGAAGGCAGGCAGATCTGGGCTGCACCCCCTGCTCAGCTGCGTGATGTAGGATGCATTTCTCAGCCTGGCACAATCACTCGTGGCTGATAGTCGATGCCCGCGCTACCAGCAATGCAAGCCCTTAATTCATAAGAGCACCTGCCCTGGAAAGGAAGAGGCTGGAACTGCTCTGATGGCGCATCCCGGAGCTCTCAGCGAAGCAACACCAGAGTGATTTGCAAGGAAGGATTTCACGCAGGGATGACTTGATGGCTTACTACTGTTCCGCTGAGCCTGGGGCCATCCTGAAGTCACTTTAGGTCGGCAGGGCTGGCATTTGGGAAGAAAACCTGGATGCGAATGGGAGACCGTGAGAACGAACTGGAAGCTGTGGGACAACCTAGAATCTGCATTTTCTCTCATGAACCCCAGCCTTTGCCTGGGAGCTGAGGGAGCATGTCGTCCCAGCCTCAGAGGAGCTGAAGCGGGAGATCCCGTGGGCGCTGCCGGAGCTGTGGGCCACGTGCTGCTCCCCCCAAGCGAGGCGAGCCAGCAGATCACCTGCACGGGCTGCCGTGGCCCCTGGTGTCCTCCGCTGGCCTTCAGCGTGGCGTGGCTGCCGCTTCGCTTCTGCCTTCCCACCCCAGTACCGATTTCTCCCAGCCGGATCTCACTCGGAACCATGTGGGGGCAGGAACTCTGGGGAACGGTTCCAGCTTCGCTAGGTTGACTCAGAACAAACTGCCAAGCGGAGGACCGTCCACTGCTTCACAACAGGCTCTTCCACCTGTCTCTGGTTTCCTGTCCACCTCATTCTGCACTTGCCTCCTCCCCCACCCCTTCACAGTGTCGGCAGATCTCTATAGAGTGCTTCCTATCTTCCAGGTGCTATATTAGGTTCAGGGGGAAAAATGGTGAGACATGGCATCCACCCTCACGACTCTTGTGGTCTGACGGGTGGGAGGATAGTAAATAAGCACACACGTAGATGTAAAATTTCAACCCTGGCTAGGGCCATGGTGGGGAGGGCACGTGACCCCTTGAGAGTGCACAGGAAGAGGATTTCACCTCGTCTAATAAAAACACCTGAAACTCAAATATCAACTTCCCTAAAACCTCCAGATTTCTCCAGCGGCACTGGCGATGCTGTTGATGCTCACTGACTTCTAAGGGTAGCGGCAGACCACTATCATCACTGATCTACAACCATCATAGTGGAGCACAGTAAGCAGAGCTGAACATTAAATCAACATCTGGAGAGATTTTTTTATAGTTGTGTTATTAACTGAATTCAGGGAATTAGAAATGCTGAGTTACAGACAAGGGAGACTAGAGTGGAAGGTTCAAACACCAATACTCCAATTGCTTATCCAATGCCCCAGTAGGACAGCTCAATAATTGAGTTATTTTTCAAGTGTAAGATTGGGTTCAACCCAGATTATTATATAGATGTGGCACCTCAGTTGCTAAATGGACAATTCCAATATACATCAATTTTTTATAAATGATGAAGTACATTTTCCAAAGCAGCATTCCAACATGATAGACTGCTGCTCCATGAAGACAACGTACTTTACTTGTGCCCTATTAGCGCCTGGTGTAGTCCCTGCCGTAGGTCAGTGTTCAGTAAGTGTCCTGCTATAACGTAATGCCATAGACTGGGTGGCTTATACGTGACAGAAATTCTTCACAATTTTAAAGGCTCGCAAATCCAAGATCAAGGCACTGACAGATTAAGTGTGGTGAGGACACAGCTGCTCCCTGATTCCTAGAGGGCTGTCTTCTCACTGAGACCTCACATGGAGGTCTCTTTGATAAGGGCTCCACCCTCATGACCTAGTCACTGCCCAAAGGCCCCACCTCCAAATACTATTTCATTGGGGGTTAGGTTTCAACATACGAATTTTAGGGGAACAAAAACATTCAGGCTATATCAGCAAGCATTAGTTGACTAGATAAATATATCCAAATGACTGGTGTCATGTCAGGGTCTGCCTCCTGTGTCAGGTTGCTCTACTCTAGCGAATGTTCTGTTTTCTAGGAAGTGAATGGAAGGTTTTACCCTTGAGGTAGGCTTTCCCCAAACCCAGGTCTTGCATTGTCCTGACTGCTAACTTGCCTTTGACCCTCAGCTCTGTAGGGACCTCTGGGTTCTCTATACTTGGGTGGGGATAGTTCAATGCCATCCACCCCTCAGTCAGCACCTCTAACTCGGGTGCCTCCGAACCTAGTGTGTCTCTTTGGTTTACCTTGACAGTCAGTTTCCAGAGATTGAGCTTTCGGTTTCTTGGTTCTTGGTTCTATCTCTGAACTTACCCCCACTGCAGACCACCAGCACACGAGGGCCGGTGTGCAAGCTGAGGGCCAGCAGGCAGAACAAGGGGCTAGTTACATGACACCTGCAAGCCAGTCACCAGTGTCACGGGTGCTATTGAACTGTGCCATCGTAGACATCCCGGGGGTAAGTTCCTAGAGCTACATTGACTGGACTCAGAGCGAAGGTGCTGGGTCTTGTTTCTTAAAATTCTTTTGAGATTCGATGCTAGTTAATTTTTTAGTAATACTTTTGTTTTAAAAGATAAGAACATTTTTGATTATGGAAGTAAAACATGCTTGCTGTAGATAGTTTGGAAAATATAAGATGTTATAAAGAAGGCACAGTATCCGTGACTATCCAGAGAGAATCACTCTTAACCCCTTGACCCTGTTTAGATGGCATAAGATGGGAGACATGACATAAGGTCTGTGTGTCCTATGAGCCACCGAGCCTGCCATGTGTCCCTATGACAGCACCAGGGCTGGGCGTGAAGATCCAGTCTCCTGATCCTCCTGCTCTGGTCAGAGCATCTTCCTAGAGCACAAATCTCATCCTGTCACCCATCCTGCTTAGGCCGTTTCCCATGGACTCCCTGGGCTTTCCAGATAAAGTCTATCCCCTTCGCATGACATAAGCTTTCTTTTCTTTTTACTTTTTTTGTTTCCTTCTCTTCCCTTTCCTTTTTGCAATCAGCTTTATTGAAGTGTAATTTACGTACAATAAAATTCATTGATGTTACATGCATAGCTCAGTGAGTTTTGACAAAATGTGTTCTCTAGGGACCCACCACCACTTTCAGAACATAGAACAATTTGCTCATATCCCTTTGCTGTCGCCCTCCCCTTTTTTCTAGTTTCTGAAAACTATTGATCTGTTTTGTGTCACTGTAGTTTTGCATTTTTAGAGGAATGTCACGTAAAAGAAACCACAGAGAATGTAGTATTTTGTACCTAGATTCTTTTCACAGAATGCTTTTTACAATTTGATGTGTGTATCAGATATTTGTTCTTTTTGATGGTTGACTAGTACTGCATTGTGTGGATGTATCACAACTAGTTTATTTATCTAAAGTTGATGGGCAGCTGGGTTCTTTCCAGTTTTTCTCTATCCTGAGTAAATCCGTTTGGAACATTTACGTTACACATCTTTGTGTGAGCCCATGTTTGAATCCCCGGTGTGGGATTGCTGCATTGTGTGATAAATGTGTGTGTTGCTTTATGAGAATATTGCAAACTGGTTTCCACATGGCTGGACCATTTGACCTGCCCCGCACTAGCGTTTGAGAGTTGCAGTCGTTCTAAATCCTCACCAACTCCTGGACCGCGGGAACAGCCATCCTGTTCGTGTTAGTCCTTGTAGGGGGTTGGACAAGGCTTTTCCAGCCCACCCTCCCAGCCTCCAGTGACGCCCCCCTGCTCCGGTCACAGATTTACACTCAGTGGTGGGGGTTGCCCAACTTCCTGTGGGGGCCCCGGCCCTCTCCAAGGCTGAACCGGGGTCCTTGCTCTGACACATGCAGCATCTCGTGTGCATCCGTCCTTGCTGGGTCTGTTGGTTTTTTCCCTGCCTTGTCCTCTCAACTCAGTGTTCAGAGGCAGGAGCGAAGAGGGGGAAGACGTTTCCACAGCATTTCGTCCCAGTGTCTACCCCAGAGTCAAGAATTCTGTGTTGAATGAAAGAATGAACAAATGAATCTTAAGACTTTAATGCATTTTCTAATTAACAGGACTTATGCCCCTCAAAACACACACTCACACATTCTCCAAAGAATGGAATTCTGCACAAGGGCACCTGGGGAAGGAAGATGCTTTCGAGGCAGCTAGTGATGCCCCAGACTAGGAGGCGTGGAACCGGGTGGCCTTTGGGGCTCTGCCTTTGCACGCTCTGTGCCCAACAGGGCCACTCACTTCCTCAAAAGTATCGTCAGGTCCTAACCATGTGCCAGTACTTTGGTTAGGTCCTCAGGGCACCGTGGCAGGAAGGGGGAAACGTGCGGAAAGCTGTGAAGAGACCAGGGAAAGTCTTCCGGTCACAGAGTTTCTGCTCACAAAACTGAAACATGGACCTAAGTCAAGCCTGTTGAGGTCGTCAGGCCCTGGCTGGAACATGGTTAGAGTAGAGGGTTCCTTTGAGAACCGCAGCACATGTGATTGGAGGGGTCTGTGAACAACTGGGGAAGTTCTAGAGTGCATAGAGGGTAGAAGGGATTGAATTTTATCTTACATGCAGGGGGTTGGAGGGATGGTAGAAACAGACTTTATCTGTTTGTTTGTAACAGGGTAGTAAAGGGATGAAGTGTCTTAGAAAAAGATTCTGATAAGTATATGAGGGACAGGGCAGGGGGCTCCAGCCATCTTCAACATTTGTACTAACCAGTCCTCATTTTCTGGGCTCCTAGATCTCCCAGAAATCTTTGATCCCTTTAGCAGCTGAGCTGGTGTCTATCTTTCAAGTCTGTTTCCTTAGGACATTCCTAAGTTTATTTCTGAGGCTATATGGTCTTCTGGATTGGATGCATTTTTTTTTTTCTGTCCTGGCCCCATCGCCAATGGATCTGAGCTGTGGTCGAACAGGCTCGTTTTCCTTGATCATACTTGTCACCCATCAGCTAAGACAATTAAACTCTGGCGCAGTGGTGTGGAGTTCACTGGGCACCTGGATATGTGACTCCCAATGGGAATCTTTTTTTGTTTTTTTTAAAGATTTTATTTATTTGACAGAAAGAAACACAGCCAGAGAGGGAACACAAGCAGGGGGAGTGGTAGAGGGAGCAGCAGGCTTCCCGCCGAGCAGGGAGCCTGATGTGGGGCTCGATCCCGGGTCTCTGGGATCATGACCTGAGCCACCCAGGCGCCCCTCCCAGTGGGCATCCTACAGGTGTGAGTACGGCTACCGAGACACTTTGCAGGGTACTTGGGGAGAGGACCTGTGCGAAGTTGTGCTCAGCAGCTCACAGACACCTTGGTGTGAGAGGTTTCAGCCCCTGGGGCCAGCTCCCTGGCTCTGGACGGAGGTCATTCCAACTGAGAAAGAAGTGGCGGCCTCTGCACCATTAAATTTTTAATCTGTCCTCAGAGGGCACAGGCTTCCTTTCCAAACCTGCCCTGCTCTCAGGGATAACCACCATCCTCACGGTATCGCACCAGGGTGCCCCCACTCGAGGGTCCCCTGTGCAGAATATTCTGTGAAGACGGGCCTTCCTGCTTCCCGGGACAGCAGGGAAGAGCAGGCAGCTGGCGTGCGTGAGGGCCACACTATGTTCTCTTATTCTGATGGTCGTCACCATCGCCTCTTATATCTCAGCTGTGGGGCAAATACCAAATGCTGTAAATTCAGATAAACTTGCAAGGATGCCCGGCCCGTGCAGGGATTCGGAGCTCCTGCACAGAAGGCTGTGTCTGGAGGGGACTCGAGTGATCCTTGTGATGCGGATGGGTGAGGCTCCAAGCGAGGTGGTGTGGCCTCAGTCCTGGACCCCTGTTCCTGGCAGGTCACTACCTTCCTTTCCCTTCTGTACTCACCTCAGAATGGAGAACAGCTGGGCCACCTCCGTCCTCCTGGAAGGTGATTACTGAGTCCTGCCCCTGTACTTTGTCCCTCTGTAGCTGGTGGCCCTGGGCCACTCAGTGGGCATCGGGAGACCCCACGGCAGCACGACGACTCATTATTGGCCTGCCTTGTTCTGCGGCCTCAGCTCCTTCTTGGAAGCAGGTGGCCTCTCCATGATGAATATATTAAAAAGAAAAAAAAAAGAAAACATTCCCAGTTTGTTGTTAGACCAGCTTCTTCTTAGAGGCACCATCCCCCTTCTACTTAAGTATAGACAAAGCCAGATGAAGGAGCTTGGTGTGTGGGGACTCATTTTTCTTCAGCGTTTGTGAGAGGCAGCAATTGAGACCGTGTAAGTTGCCAGGTAAAATTAATT
Source organism: Spilogale gracilis (assembly GCA_004023965.1). NCBI lineage: Eukaryota > Metazoa > Chordata > Mammalia > Carnivora > Mephitidae > Spilogale > Spilogale gracilis. The sequence goes on along the minus strand of PITA01000784.1, from coordinate 47,534 downwards.
AGGCAGCTGAGGGCGATCTGAATCCTGCCTCGGTGGGCACATAGAGAGGTGTTTGCTGTTCCCAGCGTGGAAGGGTCCCGGGTGCTGGAGGTAGGGTGCCCTGAAGAGCCCCAGCCCCCCTCCTAGGGCAGACAGGGCCTGGCGGCATGGGGAGGGTCGCTGACCTGGGGCGGGGGTGTGTGCAGAGGAGTGACAGCTAGGTGGCCGGGGAAGGAGCCCTGGCAGTTAGTCCTGTGAGTGTGAACTCCAGCACGCTGGTGCCCTGCACAGAGGTCTGACGGCAGGGCCCCGGGCCCAGGCGAGAGCCTTTCCAAATGTGGTTTCCAAATGAAAACATTCCTTTCAGTGACCTTGGATTAATTAGTATCCTTTCCTTCGGGTGCCTCCCAAGTTTGGACAGAGAGAATGGAGAATCAGAAAGGAGAAGTAAGGAGATGAGAGGAGAGAGGGATAACAGGAAGGAGTCAGTGGTCTGTAAGGGAAATGAAAATTGCTTGGTGACATTGGATCCCGGGTCTGCGAGGTCTCAGATTGCTGGGAAATGGCGGCTTGTTACCAGCCCTTTTGGTTGTTAAACCAACTGTCATTGGAGAGGAAAGAAAGAGCTGTTTGAATTTTGGCAGCTTGATAGACTTTTTAAAAACCTCTTTGCAAGGTTGACTTTAACATAAATCTCGGACTAGCATAACGCATAACACGCCACCGAGGGCCATGCAGTTATGTTACGGGGTTTATTTTCCCTTGCCGGTGGGATTTCTCTCCCCACTGGTATTAGATGTGCCTGCCAAAACCATATAAAAAACATTCATGGAGAAAAGTTTCCAGTGCCGCAGCCAATCCGGCTCTTTCCCGAATCTGAAGGTTGGACGTCAGGGCCTGGAGGCTGGCAGGGGACAGACGTCAGGTCCGATGGCGCAGAGTGAGGCTGGCCTGAAGGCCTGGGCGTCCAGGGCCCGTGCTTCGCGGGCGCGGCAGAGACAGAAGGTGGTGGTGGTTTTCAGGGACACTGATCTTCTCATCTGCGCGTTGTTTTCTGTCAACAAGGAGAAGCTGCTAAAAAACCAAACCAAACCCAAGGTTCACAATAATCAATATGTACATTTGCACTTTGTACACACACTTACGCCAACGTAAGTCATCCTGTTTCGCCTCCTGCTTCTAAAATGAGGAATTACAGAGAGAGTCATAGGGGAAAGAAAATGATTGTGTCTAGTTATAGCTTTGATGAAACACACACACACACAGCCTTCCTGTGGCAACAGTCATATTTTTATACTGTGACATGGGCCACATATTCAGGACCATCAAGAGAGATAAGAGTCTGAAGTCCCCCGTGATTCCGCGGTGTGAGGAAGTCTTTCTTTAACTGGCGGCCGTGTTCACAGGACAATGGACTTGTAGCAATATATGCAAATGTGTCCTTTTCCCATTACTGAAAGTGACCTTTATGATTAGATTGGAATAGCAACATCAATTCCTGGGTTAATATGACTTATTGGCCTAAAGGGAGGGAGCATGTTCTGCTAGCAAGATTTGAAAACTAGGAATTAGATGCATCAAACTCGAACCCTCGCCGAAACCAAAGGAGCCTCGTGTGACGCTAGAGAAACATTTCAGCCTCGCGTGCCTCCTTTGCTGTCTCTGGAAATCAGAGGAAACCACGGCTCTGGGAGTGTTATGAGCCCTTATTATGAGTTCACATAAAAGTCAGAAGAGACGGCTTAAATAATATCAAGACCTATGAGGTCCCCATCCAGGACCTCTTCGGATTATTCTAAGCCCCAGGGCCATGGGTTGGTTCAGGCCAGATTCAGAGACATGCGTGTCAGTAAAAATCACTATTAAATGGAATTAAGAGTTATTGTTGGGCGCCTGGGTGGCTCCGTGGGTTAAAGCCTCTGCCTTCAGCTCAGGTCATGATCTCAGGGTCCTGGGATCCAGGCCCACATCGGGTTCTCTGCTCGGCAGGGAGCCTGCTTCCTCCTCTGCCTACTTGTGTACTCTCTGTCAAATAAATAAATAAAATCTTTAAAAAAAAATGTTATTGTTTATGGGCAAAACCATCCCCTGGCAGCCGAATACAGAAAACGCACAGAAGGTGATGATTCTGGAAGAAAGGTATGGCTTCACCAAACAGACTGCTCCATCCAGCGACCCCAAGTCAGCTCTTCCTCCCAGCTCAGGGGCCAGGGGTTGTGCTCTAATGTCACTTGCTCTTTCCATACTCGTCTTGGTGATTTATTTGCCCTGTGATGACACTTAACATTTTTCAAATGCCTCAAAATAACTTGACCAGGATCTCGAAGTCAACACGTATGAAGAGCTGGGGGAGAGAATGCAGCGCAGAGGCACGGAGCAAAGCCCGCGTGTGCTGACAAGCCTTGCAGTCCCTGACAAAGCGAGCGGAGGTGAGTGCGGAGACGTTGTTCGGCGAGGCCCCGGGTTCCAAGGAAAAATCGTGGTATCACTTAAAGGAAGAAAACACCCACTGCTGTTAGAGGGACTCCAGACACTTTTCATTGATTAAAAAAAAAAAAAAAATTGAGACCAGGTTGCAACCACATAAACATCCTGCAGGTACCCTTAGTGTTTACAGACAAAGAGCCAGTCTAACACTCCGGGGGCAGAAGTGTGTCTTTGTGCAAAGAAGTTGACATCGTCTCATTAAAGCATCGTTCTATATGCAAGAGGCATTTGGCCAGGTTTTCCATCCGTGGGGTTAGAATGGTTAAGTATTTAATGGCTGAGAAGGTAATCCTGTTATTTCAGATTTCATGCGTAATGAATTCTTTTTCCGAATTTGAGGAACTCTGAAGGCAAAGTGAGATTTTCTGGGAAGTCTGTTTTTGAAAAAGCACTTGACTGATGTGGTAACATCTGAGCCCCATGGGGCTGGGAGAGGCTCTCAGCAGCAGGCTGGGGAGCAGGGGCCAGAGGGGGAATGCGTGCAACCCACATGACCATCAAATGAGGTGATGTCTGCCCCTTGTTCCCTGCATGAAATCACCATAAAAACATGACTTTTTTGAAACAGGGCATAATTGAATACTTTGCTTCATTAAAGCCCCTAATATTTCTCCTAGGAAGTTATGCATTTGGGGAAACATCTGAGCCCCGAGCATTTAACAGTACATTTTTGTGCACCTCTGAGAAGTTTGGGGGAAACGGGGCATGCCTTTATTTCCCCATTTCTGTCACAAATGATTAGACAAGAAAGTGATCAGAAGCAGAGGAGGAGAAAAGGACACTTGGGTCAGAGGAGGTGCTGGGGGAATAGAAAGACGTCTTGTGAGCACCACAGAGCTCTGCGCACGAGACGCAGGCATCAGGAAGGATCCATTATTTGGATGGATGACTGGATGGACCAAGTGAGAGGTTTTGTGATCCCAAAAAAGGTCGGTCAATGCTTTTTCTTGTAGAATCCACCCACGCCCGTAAAGGATTGGGAAATGGGGACTCCTGATTAAGTTGATTAATATGCCCTAAATGAACCACTTAATTTCAAAAAACGTGTTCAAAACCCTTAATAACATTCACACCGCACAGACCAACCCCACCATGATGGATGTGATTCTTCAGTGAGTCATAAAGCCCTTTAGGATGTGGCCCTGTCCAGAGAGCTGTCTCTCATCATGCAGTTCGGCAAATGCATTCTGTGAACTCTGGTTTTCAGATAACTTTGATTCTTTATAAATAGGGATGTATTTTACCTATTTTTATTCTTTTATTATGAATCATGCTATTATCTAATCTTTGCCTGAAATTTTGACAAGAGAACTTTGCAGGGGGCGGGGCGGCGGGCAGCAGCATTGACCTTTGTTGATGTGTTTGACCTTTGCTCAATGGGCTGCTCAGTGGGCTGCTGGGGCCTCGGAAAAAGGGACCTTCTGGAAGTGAGAAGAATGGGCTGATTTACGCCACAAGTGGAAAAACCAGAGGTTTTAAAGTTTGTGTCGTGGTTTCTCTTTGTGACCTGGGCTATATTTACATCTTAATGGGATTTTTTCCCCTTATGCTTTTTAAACTTTTTCATTGCTCTACAGAAATATTTAGGAAGTTTTCATTATTATTTTTGTAATGTAGTAAAACAGCAAAGGATCACTTATTGACAACATCCAAGAAGATGGGTATTACTTTTCTTTAAGCTCCAGTCCTCTTGCTGCCCCAAAGACTGAGAGCACGCTTATCAACATGTTTTCCCTGAATTTCTTGTCCAGTAAAGCTTTTTTTTTCTCCTGAGTTGCATCAAAGATCCGCCGAAGAATACTTTGACAGAGGGTCTGCACGCATTTTACTTGTAGAGAAAAATCATGATGGAAACCACTAGCCAGAGGAAGTTTTCAGGAAGATGTTGAGCAACGAACTAGGTGGTAATGAGGCAGGGGAAAGGAGAAGAAAAATATCTCTAACGTGTTGTCAAGACAGCTTTAGAAAACATTCTGGTCCCAATAGAAAACCTCGTAGAGCTATGTGTCTAGCAGTTACTATAAAGCCATTTTCTGTCACTGGAAATGAGAGTCACCTCTTCTGTCTGGAAGAAAATTGTCACTGGAAGGTCGGTGTGTGTGGTGAATGGTCTGTGGAGTTCCTTATACCTGTGGGTGTTTTCTCTCCCTTTCCCGCAGAGCCCGGGCTGCGAGGCAGGCCCCCCGGCTCTGTGATGTCATAACCTTCTCCTCACTTTGATTCCTCGAGAGCACAGTCTGATCGCTTCTGGTGACCCATTTGTTCCTACTACCATGTAATCTACTTTATCATACCTGCACATCAAATCCCTACCCTGAAACATTGACCCTGCACTGACGCATTAAAGCGCACATGGCTGACCTTGCTCGGAGACATCTATGAATATATAAGAAAGGGAATCTGATTGGAAGAAGGAATGAGAGGGAAGGGCAGTTTTCGGACAGTTCGGTTCTTTCATGGAAACCGTTAGGAAAGAGTGGCAATATGGTTGAAGCCAGAACATTGATGTATCTCTTGCAGCTACACAGCCTCTGTAATATTGTATCCATCTGTCATCTTAGATGGTTGTATGGAAATGGATCCGATGCTCCTCCTAATTAATAAATTAGACTATCTGGTGAATATGCACAGCCCTAAGTGACCTGGGGGACTTAAGCACCTACTATGTGCTAAGGTGTAAAACTAGTGCACAACGACCTATATTATTTTAGTTCATCACTAAAACAACTATGTGAGCTGCATCATACACCCTTTCTTTCAATGTGGAAGCAGAAACTCAGATGCCTGCTGGGGGGTCACGCTGCAGAGCTGGGATTCAACCTCAGATCTGGACAATTTTCGAGTCTCTCCTCGTCTCATGCCAGCACATGAAAGAAGACCCTTGAGGCTTTCCATGCAGAAATGTAGACTGTGCTGGGAAGACATAAATACCCACAGGCAGCAAGGAAGCAGAGAACAGGGCCCTGGGCCTGCGGGGGGGGGGGGGCAGTCCCCAGTCCCCAGTCCCCAGTCCCCAGTGCCCAGTGCTCCACCATGTCAAGTGACCCCTGCTCTCCTGGAAGTTCCTTCAGTTCACCCACTTTCACATTCTCAGTGGCTCACACAAAGCTTAACACATACTAGGAGTTCAGTACGATCTGTTTCGTGAGAGATTGTGGTATAAATTCTGCATAGTCAAATCCTTGAGGCCTGCCTTTTCCATGTATCTAAGGATCTTGATTCTTGGCAGCCTTTTCTCTGTCTCAGGGCTCGTTTCACAGGCGTCTGGGACACCTACACTTAACAGCCCGACCCAGCCTGCCCCCACAGCCCTCTCCCTCCCTTTGCTCGTTGTTGTGGTTGCTTCCTGCGCAGACATCACGGCTGCTGTTGACATGTGATTCACACGTTTCAGTTGTTTTTGCCCCTGTGAGAATTCTGCTTGGGGAATAATAAATAAATGAAAATGAGTGGAGAAATAAAATGAGAAATCCAGGGGTGTGTTGGGGGGGAGGGAGTTCAACATCCTAGTTTTTACAAGTTATGAATGCTGAATCAACATTCACTCAAAGTAAAACGAGAAGGGGAGGGTACATCTGGTCCCACCCCTGAGCCGTGACTCAGTTCAGCCACGAGCAGGCCCAGCCACGCAGCCTGGAGCGGCTACCAGTCACAGTCTGCACAAGCAAGCTGAGAATGTGGAAGTGAGGATTTAGCTCAAGGTGAACTTACACCTTTCTCTGAAAACACGGAGGCTTTAAAAGCTGCAATGCATTAGCCTACTGCTTACCACCGGGGTGGCAATATCTAGGGGCGCAGATGCCATCGGGCAAGGATGGCTTTGGGGATGTTCCTGTTTCCACTGTTTTCCGTGAGTGCCCCCTGGAGCACAGACACCTGCCCACTACTTCCCCGACTCCAGAGGAGGCTCAGGGAAAGAAATCTTTAACCAGCCGAAGAACACGTTGTCTAGGCCCCACTCAGAGGAGATTGTAGTGAATGTAGGTAGAAGTGGCCAATCCAAGTAACTTCCTGGCTCCCCTACCGTGGGGCCTCACTCTGCTTCTTTACTTCAGTGGGAATGAATTTCCAGAACAAGAGAGAGGTAGTGAGGGTGCCAAGGAATGACCAAGAAAATTCTGAGCATCAGAAGGCTTTCCTTCAATTTCAATACCAGTACTCTTTAAAAAAATTTTTTTATATTTTATTAATTTTTATTTTTCCCAAAACCCAGCCACCCTGTCCTTTGCCCTGACTCTCCAGCAACCCTCAGGTTGTTTCCTGAGACTGAGTCTCTTACGCTTTGTCTCCCTCACTGGTCCCATCTTGTTTCATTTTTTTCCCCTCCCTACCCCCACTCTGCCTCTCAAATTCCTCATATCAGAGAGATCATATGGTCTTTCTCTGATTGACTTATTTTGCTCAGTGTAATACCCTCCATATCCATCCACATCATTGCAAATGGCAGGATTTCATTCTTTTGATGGCTGCATAGTATTCCATCATATATATACACCACATCTTCTTTATCCATTCATCTGTTGGTGGACATCTAGGCTCTTTCCATAGTTTGGCGATTGTGGCCATTGCTGCTGTAAACATTTGGGTGCATGTGCCCCTTCGAATCACTACATCTGTATCTTTGGGGTAAATACCCACTAGTGTGATTGCTGGGTCATAGGGTAGCTCTATTTTCAACTTTTTGAGGAACCGCCATACTGTTTTCCAGAGTGGCTACAGCAGCTTGCATTCCCACCAACAGTGTAGGAGGGTTCCCCTTTCCCCGCATCCTTGCCAACGGCTGTCGCTTCCTGACTTGTTAATTTTAGCCATTCTGACTGGTGTCAGGTGGTATCTCACTGTGGTTTTGATTTGTATTTCCCTGATGTTGAGGAATATTGAATACTTTTTCATGTGCCTATTGGCCATTTAGATGTCTTTGGAGAAATGTTTGTTCATGTCTTCTGCCTATTTCTTGATTGGATTATTCTTTGGGTGTTAGTTTGATAAGTGCTTTATAGATTTTGGATACTGGCCCTTTATCTGATATGTCATTTGCCAGTATTTTCTCCCATTTTGTCAGCTGTCTTGGTTTTGTTGACTATTTCTTTTGCTGTGCAAAAGCTTTTGATCTTGATGAAGTCCCAATGGTTCTAATATCAGCACTCTTTTAAATAGTTATGATTTAATTTGTATTTTGTATTTGCAAAAGGTCCATGTACAGCAAGTGTCTCTCCCATTTGTCTCGAAGTCCTGTATCCCCCTTACTTCCAGGGGTAACTTTGACCACCGAAACTGGTTTCTTGTGTCTTCTCCCAGAGATACTCTATGTAGCTACATGCATATATATTTATTTAAAACAAATGGAATTGTCCTCTATATACTGTTGAGTGCCATGTTTTGTTCTGTTCTGTTCATTTGCCAGTTTACCTTGGACAGATCGTTCCAGAATCAGCACATTTAGAGCATCTGCATTCTTTACAAGTTCTATGTGGTTTTCTCTTTTTTTGGATAAACGTCTACCAGATATCTAAATTGTTTTCCATTTTTGCTAGTTTAAGAGGGTGTGTCAAGGGAGTAAGTTCTAAATGCCACCATTTTCATATATACGTGTACAGTGTATGCTGCCCATTCTGTCCATCCCCCTGTCTGCTCTTGGCCTCTAACTCTGTCCCTAGCTACATAAAAGTGCCGTGTTGTCTCAGTCCTCTATACCTACAGTTCACTCAGTCAAAGCAGTACCCTCTTTTTTTTTTTTATAATTAAGATTTTACTTATTTGACAGAGAGAAACACAGCCAGAGAGGGAACACAAGCAGGGGGAGTAAGAGAGAGGGAAGCAGGCTTCCCACCAAGCAGGAAGCCTGATGTGGGGCTCTATCCCTGGGACTCTGGGATCATGACCTGAGCCAAAGGCAGAGGCTTAACCACTGAGCCACCCAGGCGCCCCTTGGTTACCTTTTGGCACTCAGTGAGAGATGGTGGTGGGTCTGGACCAGAATGATAACAGTGGAAATAGGGGGAAGTTGATGGAATGGGATATTTTGAGAAAAGAGCCAGCAAGATCTGCTAACGGATTGACTGTGGTAATGAAGGAAAGAAATGAGTGATGGAAGTTCCCTGGTTTTTTGTTTGAGTAACTGAATGGGCTCTGAAAACTTTTTTTTAATTTCCTAAATTTACATTTTATTTATTTTTTATTAACATATAGTGTATTATTTGCTTCGGGGTACAGGTCTTACACAATTTACAGCACTCACCATAGCACATACCCTCCCCAATGTCCATAACCCAGCCACCCTATCCCTTCCCCCAAACCCCCCCAGTAACCCTCAGTTTGTTTCCTGAGATTAAGAGTCTCTTATGGTTTGTCTCCCTCCCCGGTCCCATCTTGTTTCATTTTCCCTTCTCTGCCCCCATGACTCCCTGCCCTGCCTCTCAAATTCTTCATATCAGTGAGATCATATGATAATTGTCTTTCTCTGTTGACTTATTTCACTTTGCATAATACCCTCTAGTTCAATCCACGTCATTGCAAATAGCAAGATTTTGGTTTTTTGATGGCTGCATAGTATTCCATTGTATATATACCACATCTTCTTTACCCATTCATCTGTTGATGGACCTCTAGGTTCCTTCCATAGTTTGGCTATTGTGGACATTGCTGCTATAAACATTGGGGTGCATGTGCCCCTTTGGATCCCTACATTTGTATCTTTAGTGTAAATACCCAGTAGTGCGATTGCTGGGTCATAGGGTAGCTCTATTTTCAAGTGTGCCTGTGATCGTGTTTTTGAGAAAGTCTCTGCATCCTGGGGCATTAGTGATGGTCACATAATACTTGCAAGTCCTGAATTTCCACAGAGAGATATCAATGGTGATACAGCATTCGTGTTTAGCTTTCAGTTGATCCAAGACCCGGGCATACTTGAAGGAGCCCTTTCCATATCAGCAGCCTCCTTCTCAAATTTTTTGATGGTTCTTTTGTCGATCCCATCACATTTGTAGATCAGATGGCCAGTAGTGGTAGACTTGCCCAAAACTATGTGTCCAATGATGACGATGTTGATGTGCTTTTTTCCTTTCCCATTTTGGTTTAGGTTGAATGGTGGTTTTCATGACACCTGTGTTCTGGAGGCAAACTGGTTGCAACTTTTTTTTTTTTTTAAGATTTTATTTATTTATTTGAGAGAAAAAGAGCACGAACAGGGTGAGGGGTAGAGGGAGAGGGAGAAGAAGACTCCCTGCTGAGCAGGTGGTCCTATGTCGGCCTTGATGTGGGGCTCAATCCTGGGACTTCGGGATAATGACCTGAGCCAAAGGCAGCCGCTTAACCGACTGAGTCACCCAGGCGCCCTGGACTCTGGAAGCTTAAGGTGGTAGACAAGTAGAAAAATGGATGAATTTGAGGGATACTTGGGAGGAAGAATTAGGAAGATACGATATTATTGGATATTGGGGGAGAGGTGGTAGAATGGAGGGTGGGGAGGAATGACTCCTAAAATTTTGGTTTATACACCTAAATGAATTGGGAGTAAAATAAAAAAAAACTGGAGGGGGCCTAGGTTTGGGGGAGAGAGGAGCACAAATTTAGTTTGGTATTTGTGGGGTCTGTGGCTTATGGTTTTTTCAAACATCCAAGTGAAGATGAATTGGTTGAAATTTTAAACTCAAAGGAGACATATGAGTAGGAGGTATTAGATATAGTGGCTAATGATATATCATTGATAACTGGAGTCATGAAAATCATTGAGATTGACTGGAAATAGTTACATACAGTGAGCAGAGAACCCAGGTCCGAACACTAGCATTTAAAGCTCAGTTGGAACTTTCAGGTTTGGAGGTCACTGGTGGCTGCCTAATTCTCAACCTTCCCTCTTACTCTCGAAATCCAACAAGGAGAGCAAATAAAGCCATGCTCCACACCTTCTGCAGTACTAGGAGACTGAATACCAGGGCCCTCAAATTACCCCTAAGTAGAAAATAAACAGGAATTCAACTGCCCCCTGCTCACCACACATGCCAGTGAGTGTGGAAAAAAGGGGAGAGGAATCTAAAGAGACTCAATAAAAAAGAGTAGAGGGGTACAGAGGACAAAAGTCACCCCCAGAAAAAGAAAATCCAATACTAAAATGCAAGTCAGGCATTGATAACTCATAGCACTTGCGAAAGGAAAGGTGTTTGAGAGTGAACAGAATGAAGCACTCTGGAGAAGCATTGCTTCTAGGGGAGACTCAGCTATAATAGGGAAGGGGAAGTACCTCTTGGCGCTTTGGCAGTGGCGGAAAAGAAGGAAAGAAGAGGGAAAAACTAGGGGTCCCGCAGAAACAAAAAAATACCCATGCTTCTCCCCACACTATTGTGAAAATGAAAGAAAATATTGCAGAGGAGACCACATCTACATGAAACTATTGTAATGGTTATTCACAATAGCTGAAAGGTGGAATCAATTCAAGTGTCCACAGACAGATGACTATATAAACAAAATGTGGGATAGCCATTTAATGGAGTATTATTCGGGCTTAAAAAGGAAGAACATTCTGACACATGCTACAATATGGATGAACCTCGAGGACATGATGCTAAGTGAAACAAGCCAGTGACAAAAGGATGAATACTTTATGATTCCACCTACAGGAAAAACCCAGAGTAGTCAGGTTCACAGAAAGTGAAAGTGACATGGTGGTTGCCAGGCACTGGGAGAGGTGAGATGGGGGAGTTGTTTTATAGTATAGTGTTTCAGTTCTGCAGGAGGAAGACAGTTCTGGAGATCCTGTTGCACAACAATGTGCATGTACTTAACACCCCTGAACAGTATACTTAAAATTGCTTAAGATAGGAGAGTTTATGTTATGTGTATTTTACCACAGTTTTTTTTTTTAAAAAAGAAATGGGCACCTTCACAATGAGCCTGGGATGATCTTTTAAGTTATCCTGGTATGTTGTTATCTATTGTGTTATCTATTATCTGTTAGCTGCGTAAAATGGCAAACAGTTCTTATCTGACAGGTTTGGTGGGTCAGGAATCTGGGAACAGCTTAGCTAAGTGCCTCTGCAGAAAGGTCTCTTGTGAAGCAGCAGTGAAGTTCTCAGCCCTGGGGCTCACCTGACGGCTCAGTTGAGGGAGGGCCTACATGGTTTCTGGCAGGCTGAATGAAGGTCCTCATTGGCTATTGGGAAGTGATATCAGTTCCTTGCCAAGTGGGCCTCTGCTTATGACCTGATGGCTGGATTCCATCAGAGGGTGCAAGCAAGAGAGTGAGAGAGGGTGAGGAAGATGGAAGCCAGAGTCTTTTTGTGACCTAATCTTGGAAGTGTCATCTCATCATTTTTGCCATATTCTATTTGTTAGAAGCAAGTCACTGTTCCAGCCTACACTTGAGGGTACAGGATTAAACAAAGGTGTGAATACCAGGAAGAGAGGATCTCTGGAAGCTGCCTTGTAGGCCCAAAAAAATGATTAGACTTCACAGATAAAGTAGAAAATTATTCAGCCAAGCTACCCTTCAAATATCAAAGCGATTGAGAAACAGTCTTGAGTGTACAAGACTCAGGAACTACCATACACAGGTGCTTTTCTGAAGGAATCTATTCGAAGCAGGCTATTAGCCAGGGTTCCCCAGAGAAGCAGAACCAACAGGATGGTATGTGCAAGAAGAGATTTATGTAAGGAACTGGTGCACACAATTATGGAGACTAAGAAGTGACATGATCTGCCATTTGGAAGCTAGAGACTCAGGAAAACCAGTAGGAGTCTAAATGTCTGAGAACCAGGAGTGCCTTGAGCAGGAGACCAGTGTCCCAACTCAAGCAATCTGGCAGGAAGGGCTGAATTCCTCCTCCTTCTCCTGTTCTGTTTTAATCAGGCCCTCAACATATTGGATGATGCTCCCCTACACTGGGGTGGCCAGGAGGCAAACTGCTTTACTGAATCTACTGATTCAAGTGGTAACTGCATACAGAAACACCCTCACAGACACACCTAGAAATAATGCTTAGCCAAGTATCTGGCCATCCTGGGATCCAGTCAAAATGACATGTAAAATTAACTAACACTGCAGGGCTAAGCAAACTGGCCACCTTTTTTTTTTGTAAATAAAATGTTGTTGGAACATAGCCACATCCATCCATTTATGTATTGTCTATGGCTGCTTTTGCACTACAACTACTCAGCAGGCTGAGTAATTTTGACAGATTGCCACCGAGCCCAAATATTTACTGTCAGGTTCCTCAGTGAGAAAGTTTGGCTACTCTTGTGCTACAGGGTGAACCTTATCCAGTATAACACGATGGGGGAAACTAGTGAAAGGACTGATGGTGAACGCTTCCTAGAATTACAGCGCCAAGGCTAAAATAAGGGTGGAATTATGGGTAAAAGAATAATATATAAAGATGAGACGATCTGAAAAAGTAGAAAAAATATAAGTCAAAATAGAGAAAGGTGCAGGAGAGGGAAGTAGCCTAAGACCGCGTATGTTGGGTATTCAGGGTGGGAGTTGCCATGCCTGTTAAGATAGTAAGAGTGCGCCTGCGTCATGGGCCTTTGCCACGCAGCACGCCGGGTCAAGGGTCAGCCGCGCAAGATGGCGGCGGGGACCGGCTGCGCGCGCGGTCTGTTGGGCGGGAGCCGCAGTGGGAGTAGCACACTGAGTAGCCGGGCCTCCCAGATCTTCCCGGTGTGGTATTGGTGGATCGGGGGTAAGACGGCGCAGACTGGCAGGGTGTATGTTGTTAAAAACTGCAGGAAAACTTGATTTGTAAGTCCTCCAAAAGAGGTGAGTGAAAACTTTGATATTGATTTGACAGCAGATCAACTCTAGAGTGAAGTCGTGAGTCAAGTCTCGGTGTGTGATGGCGGTGAGGGGACTCGGCCACCGAAAGATTGAACAGAGAAAAACTGGGGCAAGTGGTTATGGTGGAGCCCAGACGGCGCCGCCAGTAGAGTGACTTGGGCACCCGCAGCCTCAGGATCCTTTGGCTCACATACTGCTCCCAATAAAAGAGAATATAACTTCCTTTAAAGACCATGTGACCATTCCTGAAAAGGGGTCATATATTAGGGCACAATGAAATCATTGACAGGTTTCATCAAAGTGAATTATACCAATAGTTTCTGAATACAATACCGTGAAGTTAGAAATTAAAAACAAAACTAAAAACAAAAAAGCACTTCCACATGGAAATTTCTTAAAATTTCTTTTAAACTCTTGGGTTAGAAGGGAAATATACACAAAAATTACAGAATCTGAAAGGTGATAATGAAAAGGTTATAGATCAAGAATGTATACATAAAACCTTTATATAGTTACATATTTAAAATGTCCCTGTAGAAGAAGCAGTGATCACTTAAAAACTCCTAGTCCTAAACACCTATATCAATTAAAATTAAAAATGGAAAATAGGGGCACCTGGGTGGCTCAGTTGGTTAAGCGACTGCCTTCAGCTCAGGTCATGATCCCTGAGACCTGGCATGGAGTCCCACATCGGGCTGCCTGCTCTGCGGGAAGCCTGCTACTCCCTCTCTCACTGCCCCTGCTTGTGTTCTCTCTCTCGCTGTGCTTCTCTGTCAAATAAATAAATAAAATCTTTTTTTTTAAAAAAAGGAAAATAAATGAATTAGATCCCCAATTCAAAAATCTAGAAAAAAGAACCATAAAACCGAAAGAAAGCACACAAAGATAATAAAGGTAAATGCAGAAATTAATGGGATTGAAAACAGAAAAATAGATGAAATCCATTAATCAAAATTCTGGTGCTTTGGAAAAGATGTACAGAATAGAGCACTAGCTAACTTAATCAAAAAGGAGATATGACAGAAACAGAGTTTGGAGAGAGAAATTTGAAGATGCTGCACTGTTGGCTTTGGAGAATGGATTCTCCCCTCAGGCTTCCAGAAGGAATGCAGCCCTTCTCTTGGGTATATACTTAAGAGTGTAATTCCTGAGTCCTATGGTAACCTATGTTTAACTAGTTAAGATACTGCCAGACTGCTTTCCAAAATGGTCGTACCAATTCACATTTCTACCAGCCCTCTGAGGGTTCTAGTTCCTTGACATCTTCACGATACTCGCTATTGTCTTTTTGATTCTATCTATCCTAGTGGATGTGAAGTGATTTGTGGTTTTCATTTGCTTTTACCTAATAGCTAGTGACGCTGAGCATTTTTCCATGTGCCTATTAACCAATGGTAGAGCTGCTTTGGAGAAACATCTATTCAAATTCTTTCCTCATTTTAGAATTTGTCTCTTTGATTGTCGAGTTGTAAAAGTTCTTTGTGAATTCTGGATCTAAGTCTTGTTCCTTTGTTTGGCACATCTTTTCCTGATTGTTCATTGTCCTTGACTCTGTTGGTATCCACATATCAGTCAAAGTAGGCACCTCTCCTGCGTCATGGACTGGCTTTGTACGAAAGACCTTTGTCACACAGTCCAGTTAGAGACTATGGGGACCTCTATCAGCTCTTTCCCTCCTCAGGGAGAAGCAGGTGGCTGTCGTTTTTGTCTCCTGCTCTGTGCTGAGCAGGGGCACGGGGGCCTGTGGCATCTTATCAGTTCAAACCATGGTCTCTGTTCTCTCCTAGGCAACCAGACTGTGCTGACCAGTCAAGAGATTCAAAACTGGTTAGACCATTACTTGCTCTTTGGACAGCCCTGGAGAAATTGGGGTGGTGGGCATAAAAATCAATTCTTCTCCTCCCTAGAGGCAGCTGACAACTGCCAGGGATTTTTCATCCACTTGCTCTGTACCAACCGGGAGAAGGTCTATGGCATGGACCAGCCCAAGCTACTGTGTCCGTTTTTCCCGCGGCATTTTACTGTGCCAGGCTTGTCAGAGCTCCAAGACTGGCAAGATAAAAGCTAGTCTTATGGGGAGCCTCTTGGAGGAGTTGGGGTACTGGATGTATAAACCAATCTCTGCCTTCCCCTGGGTTAAGCAGGGAGCTGGGGAGCTGGGGGGGCTCTTCCTGATGTAGGGACTCCCATGAGAGGGTGTCCTGAATCTCCTTACTGACTTCAGGGAGTCTGGTTTTGTGTTCTCTTGGGTGCAGGAGCCTTTCAGTTCGTTTCTGGATTTCTCGGAGACACTGTCTCTGAATTGTTGCTGAGTTAGTGTGTTTGTTGGGGGAAGGAGGGACCAGGGCTTTACTCATTTACTCTTTTACTATCTTGCTGACGTCATCTTCATTTCAGCTTCAAGGACTTCATTCAGTATTAATAGAGGGAGGGTCTGCTAGTGACAAATTTCGGTTTTGTTTATATGGGAATCAGGTAAAATATAAAGCACGAAAAACTCACTTCTTCCCAAGATCCAGCTGTTTTGAGTACAAGTTCCTCAGATTGCTGCAGATTTTGGCTAATATCCAGAGTTCCGAAAAAGCTGATGATGACATTTTTTGCAAGTGTTCTGATTACTTCCGTGGAGAAATAGATTTTCAAAGGATTTTAGTCCACCATTCCCTTTCCTCCTATTATTGAAAAAGCTCAGGAAGATCGGTATGAGTCAGGGTTCTGCCAGAAAAACAAGCAGTCAAAGCTGTTTATTAAGTGATTTATTGCAAGGCATTAGATAAAAGATTATAAGGGCATATTAGGTTAAGTTGAAAGACCAGAGAGCCATCTGTTGGGAAGGGTGGGCTGTAACTCTCAGGCATGAGCTGAGCTACTGTCCACAGGTAGAATTTCTTCTTCTGGAAAACCCCAGTTCTGCTCTTAAGGCCTTACTGAATCAGGCCCACCCAGGTCATCTACACTAATCCCTCATTAGCATAACTTGATCATGAACTTGAATTGTATCTACAAAAAAATACCTTCCCAGTGACACCTAGACTAGTATTTGATCAAATATTTCCATGGGGTCTCTGGAGAAACCAAGCCATCCATGAGTATCCAAATCAGATGCAGTATAGTTATAGTGATACTCTGACTCCACGTGCACTAAATGGAAGGAAACTAAGGGCATCTAATATTTTGGGAAACTTTGTGATGTGATACAGTGCAAAGAACACTTGATGCAGTACAAGGCACACACCCAGGTGATGTGGCTGAAGAGCTGGCCCTGTGTACTGCCTCACAGGGTTTACCAACCTGTCTGAGCCTCAGTCTTCTCACTGTGAAAGAAGAATAAGGTGGCGCCTGGGTGGCTCAGTTGGTTAAGCGACTGCCTTCGGCTCAGGTCATGATCCCGGAGACCTGGGATTGAGCCCCACATCGGGCTCCCTGCTCGGCGGGAAGCCTGCTTCTCCCTTTCTCACACCCCCTGCTTGTGTTCCCTCTCTGGCTATGTTTCTCTCTGTCAAATAAATAAAATCTTTAAAAAAAAATGGATGGCTTCATAGTTAAACATTCAGTGTTCAATTTTGGGAGCCTTGTGCTTGACAAGGCGAAACTTCTCTGCTTTGCATGCCCTGCAGTCCATCTGCATTCATTACAATAACGTGGTCTGGTCGTTCTATGGTTGTTTACTTATTTTTAGAAACTTAGAAAGATGTGCTCATTTTCAGTAAATCAGTTTTACAATCTGGACAAAAAGAGTGGAGTGGGGTTGGAAGCACGAGTTCTAGTCTCAGAATTTAAATGGAAAACTCCCTCATTTTGCCTGGTCCAACCTTGGTCTGGAGATGTGTAAGTACAACCAAGGTAGGAAGAAGCTCCTTCTGGAACTTTGGGGGAAAACATCCGAGGCTGTCTAAGGCACCAAATCCACAGGCTAATAAGCTACTCACCCGCAGACTACCAGGAAGCTTGAGGGGAGGGGGGGAAAGTTAGGTAAACACAGTCTGACCAAATTCTTATATTTTAGTACTATCATCTTGGTAAAACTAGGTAAAAGCACATTTTTTGTTGCCACAGAATCCTTAACTAATACTATCTAAGACCGAAAAAAGGTTTTTTTAAAGTGTATGTATCTTAAAGTTGTTAAGAAAATGTCACATGTTGAAGAACTCAGTCATCTGTTTTTATAGGACTTTCACAATGTGATTAACCGAGTGACTTGAAGTTATGCCCCTTTTGTAAATGGATTTCTCAGATAGTCAATTCCCCGGGTGACTGTGATGGTAATTTAAGATGACCATTGCAGTTGACTCAAACAAACTTAAATGACAGTGGGCAACTGAGGGCAGTCATGAAGTTGCAACAACTTTAGTAAAAGAATGGAAGAAATCCCAGCAACTTCAAGTAGGAAGAGGAAGTGTCCGTGGATAATACAGCAGTTGTAGCTGAAGTTCATGGTTTTGCAGAAACTACTTTGTGGTACTAAATGAGGGTCTGTTTCAGGGGTTGGCAAACTTTCTCGGCAAAGGGCTGTACAGTAAATGTTTTAATAAGCTTTATGGGTGTCAGGTCTCAGTCACAACTCTGTCTGCCACTGCGGCTTGAAAGCAGCGATAGAAAATAGGTGACTGGGTGTAGCTGCTTCAGTAAAACTTTACAAAACTCCCGTGGCGGGCTAGAGTTGGCCCTCAGGCTGTGGTTGGCTGCTCTAATCAGTACGAAGTACCTTGTTTGTATATTGTAAATATAGAAAAGGGAGGCAGTAAGAGAGAAAAGAGAGAGACAGAAAGATGCATATTACAAAAAGTATTTAAAATCAGTGATTCACTTTGTGGGAGGGATTAGCCACTTAAGACAGGGTCTCCCAAACTAGTCATTCATCAAAAGTGAGATCCCTTGATTTAAAATGTCAAGTGACAGTAATAAAAAGCTGTTGGACTAAGAGAAAATGATAGAAGTGGAATAATATAGATTAACTCTCATAAAATGAACCATGTAGAACATTTGTTATAAAATACAGGAGGCTGCATGCCCGTGAGGGCTCTTAGAACACAGCGGAAGGGAGAAGGGAAAGAGAAGCACTCAGCCAGGAAGGGCGGTGGTGAGGTCTCGCGGTCCCCAGAGGGCACGAGGCCCATTGAGGCCCATTGCTCGAGCATTCAGCTCTCCGTCTGGAGCTGCCAGAGTGCCAGCCCCCGCTTTGCTGTGAGCTGTCCTGTGGCCTCGGGTGAGTTACTTGGTTTCTGGGGGCCAGGCTTTCCTTATCTCTGACACCTCTTCTAGCACCAAGTGTGGGATTCTGTAATACAGACCTGTCACACTGGATTCCGAGAAATCCTAACCTCTTGTCCCTTCTCTTAAGAAGTTAAACTAAACACAAGTGTTTAAGAGTGAGAGAAACTTATGGATTCTGGTGTTTAACTGCCCTTTGGCAGGATTTTCACCCAATTGCAAAAACAGGACTAAAACTTCTGAAGGGCATTTGGTTTAGATGAAAAGGTAGCCAACTGTACTCTTCAGGGCTGCCTTTTAATGAAAGGACTTGGTAATCGCTCCAAGTGACTTATCAACTCTGCCCTCCCAGAGACACTTCCCTGGCTTTCGTGGCCGCTTGACCAGGACTGCCTCTCTGGTGCGCCAGCTGTTTACGAGCCGGCCGACTGTGTGTGTGCTGCTGTGCATGTCGCTCCTGTGCGTGGGAATCCACCAGGCACATCAAGTTTCTGCCCTTTAGGGAGAGTGACTTTTACATTTTTAACATAGCAGCTCCAGATAATGTAGCTGGAGCTGAATAAAGTGCTGCTTAAGAAGGTGGGGAGGGAGGAAGAAATGGGGGTGCTGTTTTGCGAACTGCGAGACAGCATTTATGTACAGTAGAGCCCATGACCACTGATTTTGTGCTAATTAAACATTCCACATATGGTGGTGGCTGGGGGTTTGCAGAGTCCACCCATGTTAAGAACTCTGGGGTTTAATTCCATCTTCCACCCCTTGGCCTTGCCTTCTCTTCGCTACACGGCTACATTATATACGTTACCACTTCATTATCCGTAATTCTTAGTCCCTTTGCATTTAACCCATAATCACTGATTTCTAAACGCATTGCATCAACGATTAATGCTTCCTATCCACTTTTGCCCTTCTATGAATTAGCAATAACCCATTTCCTGGGACCAATGTGGCCAGGAAATTAAATCATTGCTCTGTGCATGATAAAACCAACAGAGCTCACGGGAATACTGGGACAAAGGGGCACAACACTCCCAAACTGATAGTTTAAAAAAAAAAAAAAAAGGAATCTAATAAAAACAGTTGTACAGTTTTCAGTGTTGCTAAATGGTCAGGAAACATATAAATACCCCAATAAATGCAGCAGGTTATCTGGAAAAGGACCTGCAGGGTGCCTGTGGTAGAGGGCCTCGGAAGGGCTGCAGCTCTTGGGACTGCCGCATACCCGAGGAGGGAGCGATCCGAAGTCAGACCACGGTGACCGCAAATGGGGGACTCGTGGAGCTGGTGATGTCGGAGGGGGGCATGGCTCGTGTTTTCCTGCGTGGCGCAGTTCAGCTGCATGCAGTTTGCTGTGTTCATCTGATGGTCCTGGTGGACCGAAGTGCGCACAAGTAAATGGGAAAAAGCACATTATACTCCAGTCATTCCTCATAGCTCAGCTGCATTGGAACAAATAGGCATTTTCAGAACAAGTGCTCTAGCCGAACAGACCGTGTCTGCTCCTCGCAGGAGCAGGAGTAGAGTGCTGTCAGAAGGCCTGCCATTCGTCAGCGGTAGCCTGAGAAGGGTGCGAAAAACGCTGACACGAGAACTGTGGTTGGTAAAAAATTAAAAACCAAACAATATACTTTATAGGGTATTCACTGAAGAGATTGCTTTTCTCTGCCTGTCCATCTTGCAGTAAGTTCATTTTTGGTGGGGAAGTTTCTATTTACGACTAAAATAATTCACAGGTTGAAGGCAAAGCTCTAGAGTAAGTGAAAGATTCAATTTCACTTTTACTTCTTTAAGGATCAGCTAAAGTACCGAGTACTTAAAATTTATTTGCAATAGAGAGAAACACAATTGAGAGGAACGAAGGCTCCACCTTGTGAGTCATCAAAGTGCTTTATTTTGTAAAGCCTGGCTCAGGACTGGAGTGGACTGTTAGCACTAGGAGATACAAGGCAAACTTCCTCACTCTGTCCAAGTAGTTTATCAACAAAAAGGAATGACAGAGACTGTTGCAGACAAAAAATAAAGCATTTTGTAAACTTCTAAAAGCATACACAGACTGGCCACAAAGGAAATAGTTAAATAACGTATGTGTACTTTCTTTACTTCAGGGTCTCACTGTTGTAGTCTTGGGTCAAAGAAACCACAGTATAACTTCAAAACACTGAAACGGATGCGATGCCAGAATGAATGGTGGTGGTGGTGGGCCCAGATCACAGTCTCAGCTAATCTAAATGCATAAACTATAGATTTGGACAACCCTGTCACAGTGGCGCTAACGTCATCCACTGGGGCTAACAAACCGTGGGTGGAGTCACTAGTCACTGAATGGCATTGCTGCTGCCTTCCAGAGATCCCGACTCTACTGTCACCTCATGTTTTCTGAAGTAAACCCACACACAGTGGGCACAGCCACAGTCTTGATAAGCCCTGAAGTAAAGTTCCTGGAAGAGGCGGTATGGCAGGCATTGTTTGCTGAGTTATAAGTAATCACTGAAAGGTGGCCTTTTTTTTTTCTTTTCTGAAACTGCCTACAAAAATCATCTTGTGTTTTAAACAAAGAATTTCAAAGGCACAGCTTTAGCACAGTGTATAAGTTGATAACCTACTCTAAGCAAGTCTAATATTTTAGCTTGACGCCTTTCAGAGAATGCCAGAAAGTTGGTAAATACATGATTGATGTTGGAAATTTATAAACTGATTAAAACACAGCACAGTTTAGGGCAATGAACTTACATAACCAGGTTTGGGTTAAACATTAAAAAAATCATCAGGTTGATAAATGTACATCTGGAGGAAACAAAACAACCCTTTTCCTTTTATTGTCGGAGACTGCCTACCATGTACTTTGAATAAAACA
This sequence comes from Spilogale gracilis, assembly GCA_004023965.1. Taxonomy (NCBI): domain Eukaryota; kingdom Metazoa; phylum Chordata; class Mammalia; order Carnivora; family Mephitidae; genus Spilogale; species Spilogale gracilis. The sequence continues at coordinate 26,232 of PITA01000784.1, read as the reverse complement.
TTCACCTAAAAACATGACTGCAGGATACATTTCAAAATATGACAAACATTATTTCACCTACACTGTAAAATGACTTTACATGTAAACTTCAAAAATCACATGCTGTACATTAAATTTTTAGATTCAAAAATATCCCTGTTTTCCTAATAATGTAAACAGTAAAATTGAGGGATTCAGTTAAAGGGATAATTCATAACAAAATACCATTCTTGAACCAATGATGAAACATACATATCTTAGAATTCAGATTTGCTGTTGTTAACAGGAGAATTCAGAGTTCTAATGCTTGCTCACCTTCCCACAGCAGGAGATGTAGATACCATTGCCCAAAACTATGCACTTTTTAGGTAAGCTTTATTTTTATTTTGTAGCATTAATTCCTATATTGCAACATAAGAATGTAACAGTGAAGAAGCTCCAGGCAAGAAAAGTAGTAAGCAGTTTTCCTAGACATACTTACTGAGGTGAAAATGTACAGACAGGAGTCACTAGGGGCATCAGCTTCTTGCTGGAGGAGGGGCCTTTGTCCTGGGACACCGGAAGCCCCGACACTGGAGGCAGAGCCCTGAGCCAGGGCGTGCTGGAGACGCGGGCACTCCCCCTCCCCCGCCGGCGACAGGGGCTTGGCGGACGCCTCTAAAGGAGTGCCAGCGTGCGTGGTAGAAATGCAACATTTGCAGTAAGTCTTTTTCTTTTAATCACCATCATTATTATCATTATTATTATCTTCATTATTATTATGAATACTGTCACATCTTTCAACTCCCAAAAATAAACTGATCCACAGTTTATCGCGTGATGCCAGCATGGTTGGTCTGACATGCATTTCCTTCGCCCCTCCCCCAGCATGGGCTCGTCCATCCACCAGCCACAGCTGGGAGCAGAGGGTTGTTGCCCAAGTGCACTCTGACTGAAGCTGACCGGTTTCCATTAATTAATTAATTTTTAAGATACACGCATACACACACGCAGACACACACACACGCACGCACACGTGTCAGAAATAGCTAGAACGATGCTGGGAAATATCAGGTAGCTGTTAAAGCGAATAGCCTCCAAATCAGTCATCTTGGCCTGAAGATGTAAACGAGGAGGTGTGCTTCACTGAGTTTGGTTTTCATTTTTTCCTACACCGAAGCCACCTCTGTCCTTCCCGTGCTCATGTCCGTCCAAGGCCATGTGGGAGGTTACGTCAAGATGTGGCCAATAAAGTCTAAAAAGCGCTTTGAATACTGTTCTGGGTTCACGGTCGAGATCTCTGCACCAGCCTAGGCAGTTGTAAAAGAGAAGAATATCAATATAATTACTACTTAGTCTCTATAGCACTTTCCAATTACAGCTAAATACAAAGCTAATAAATTTTCCAATCTCGGCCTTTGTTCTTAAAACATAAAATATCTTGGATATTATGTCTGAGTAATCAAGGTTCTTAGGAATCTGTGTGACTATGAGGTGAAGGGTCAGTAACAACAAATGCCGTTATCGCACTGTGACTGCGGCAACTTAAAAACAAATAATCCAACTAGCCGTCTTTGGGATGTTCCTGTCACACGGGGGGCCGTGTGGCCTACGTTCAGAAGCCACACAAACAATATTGCTGGTTTTCAGGAGAGCAGATTGGAGATCCCTTGAGAATGACACCAACAGCAACATTTGGCCAAAAGGAAATGACAGGGACACAGGGTCTCATTTCTTTTTCAGGACTCAGGTGAGGGGTAGAGCACTCAAAAGAGGGGTGACAGCCGCAGCTGCAGGGTCCGTGTCAGCTGGCCGCACAGCCAGGTGAGACATCAGGCTGCTGATGGCACCTCCCCCTCCCCCCCAGAGGCCGGGGCAGGCTTCCCTCGGGGTGCCATTGTTCCCCTTCACAGAGACCTGCTTGGAGCAAGGACGCGGCCCCTCGCAGAGGCTCAGCAGGGGAGTTCCCAAAACGGGAGGCATCGCTGGCGAGGAGATTCAAGGTATGTAGTTACCGGCCAGTTTCCTGAGCCGCACAGGGCAACACCAGTTTTATGAAGTTGCCACATGCTATCTTTAGACATCGAACCTCCCTCGGGGGAACCTGTAATTTCCTAGCCTGGCCTGGGCCACGGGGATCTCCACAGAGGAGGCCAGGCCTTGAAGGGAGGGAAGAGTTCCCAGCAGCAGCTCGATACAACATCGCTTTGCTAAGAGTGATGTCTTGCTCCTGCAAACTTGTGCATGGTCTGCGGCATCTTGTGGAGCTGAGCTGGGCTCTCCTAGAAGAGACTGAAATGGAGCCATGCCTGCTCAGGTCTATTTCAAGCTCTACGTGGTGTGGGACACTGCAGCACGTGTGAGGAGGGATGGGCTCAGACAGAGAGCCCTGCTAACCTCGTGTCCTCCACTAAACCCTGTCAGCACAGGGTTAGGACTCCTTTTTAGTTGGGGCCCTTGAGCTTCAAAGTGTTTTCATAAAGTCACACAACTGGGAAAGCTAAACTAGGGATTGTAAGGCTTCTGGCCCAGTTCTGTCTCTGCAGTATGCCTGTGCTCCTCAGGCAGAGATGAGCCTCAGAATGACTACAGAGCCTTTGCCAGACCTCCCCTGGGCTCCTGAACTGGACTCAGAACCAGGGAAGGAGGACGGTGCCTGGCGCATGCACGAACTTCGCAAACGCTACGCTGGAGGTGGCGACGCGAGCCGCCTGCGAGAGCTCCCGGGGACCCTCCTTTTCGACTGATAACGGGATTTCGGACAGTAGCGGGGGCTGGGTGAGGTCTTCATCCCTGCTGTGCACACAGCAGGAATACCAGAAATAGTTACTGATGATGTAACTAAGGTTCCTTTGGCAGATGGCTTCAGGCTGGCCCCCTTGCGGGGAGGACAGCCTGTCTGATTTTACAGTACAGACCAAGAGCCCCGAATCGAGGCTGGGGTTCTGGTGTATCTCAGGTGGCTGTGCCCACTGCTGGGGAGGCGCCTCTCCGTCCTGTGTGAACGAGCCCAGGCATGCGTTCACCTCTATGGGATGGTGGGCTCGGGCTTTTTCAGCAAAGCCTGGAAGGCCAAGATGAATCTCTACAATATGAGCATAATGGGTATTCACCAGTTGTGAAGTTCACCCAGGCAGGGGATTTGCTTGTAGGACAGGGGTTTGGGCTAGGTTCTGGGGAGCAATCCCATTTCTACCACTTTCTAGTGCTGTGACCCTGACAGCATACCAACTGAGGCTTCTTCTGTTTCTTCAGCTGATAAGCAGGGCTACACGAGTGCCTGTCTCAGGCTTGTCACGGGAATTCAAGTCAACATATGCGGAGAATAGTGATAATTTAGATTAAGCACCACGAAGGGGAAGAATTCGTGTTTTTAAGCTTGGATCTTGCACCCAAAAGACAGAAAATACAGTTCACTGCACAGAAGCGACTCCTGCATATTGGGAAGTGTCTGAAGCACAGAATAGCGCTCAGGTCTGAACAGGTCAGTTTTGAGGATTCACGTGAAAACACTTAGCTGTCTTTACTTTTATCTGTGAAGCATTTTCCCAACAAAGAATTTGTACATTATTCTAGAGACGTATGTGTCTGTGAATATCCCCAGCGTGTAGAAAGGGTAGTTGCCAACTGTAAGTGACTTGCCCAGGGCGTAGGACGAGCGGCGTGAGCCTGGGGGCACCTGCTGCCTCTCAGCCTTGCACCCCGAACACGACCCCCCAAAGGAACAAGAACCACGGAGGGACTCTGGCCAGCTTGTTGGCAAGGAGACAGAGCCAGTGCCCGCGCCGCGGACAGCAGCAGGGCCCAGGAGCAGAGAAGGGAGCACGGTGCGGCTACTTACCCCATGCTTGACAGTTTTCGCGGCGTGGGCGGCTTTCTTTTTTGCATCATAATGAGTCAAAATGTCGATAATTGCCATAAAGTACACCTCTTTCCTGGGCGAGTCTGTAAAGGGACGAGAGCAATGATTACGGGACCAGTGACGTGGCCCAGCAGAGCACCGCCGGAGGGGGAGGGATTCGGGATGGGGACTGGCGGGGTCTGACCACAAAGCCCGGGTACACTGCAGTTCAGACGCGTGCTGGAAAACAACACCTTATTTCTTACTCCCTCTATTTTATGGGGTGGAGGGAGAGGCAAACTGGAGGAGGGAGGTTGGGGGATACAGGCTTCCAGCTGCAGAATCAGTAAGTACAAAGGCACAGCGTAAGGACTCCAGGCGGTGAGAAGCTAACTGTGTTTGGGGACAGACGGCAGGCACGCCTGCGGTGCGCCACATCCCGGACAGAAGTGTCCCTCCCCATGCTGGGCTCCTGGAACTAACAGAACGTGGTGTGCCAGCTCTCCTCAAATACAGAACAAAAATTAAGTGATAAAAAAATTGTAATTTGGAAAATAAAAGTCCATGGATCTCCTGCATATCCCCGTTAAATAGCTTTTCTTCCCCCCTCTAGAATAATGTACAAAGAATTTGTACATTATTCTAGAGACGTATGTGTCTGTGAATATCCCCAGCGTGTAGAAAGGGTAGTTGCCAACTGTAAGTGACTTGCCCCCCCCCCGTCCCCAATTCTCTCTCAATTTAAAAAGTAAAAAAAAACATAAGCCCAGAATATTACCAGTAGAGGGCCAAGGGCAAGCTGTTTTTATTTTTTTTGTTAATTTGAATTTTCCTTAATCATTATGTGTTGCCTTGGTATAAAGAAAAGTGCTATTTTTGAAATACAAAAAGTTGAGGTAATTTTGCTCCTTAACCCTTTCTGCCCTTATGTTTCCTTGCGCTTCGCAGATACTGCCTTTACCCGCAGCCCCGCGTCGAGCAAGTCAGCGCCATTTTCCCAGCAGCATCTGCTTACTTCGTGTCCCACATTCCGGTAATCCCAGCAATGTTTTAAACTTTTTAATTATTTTTATGGTGATCTGTGATTACAACTCACTGAAAGCTCAGATGATGGTTAGTATGAATTCTAGCAATACAATATTTTTAAAATAAGGTATGTATTTTTTAAGGCAATGCTACATGCACATGTAATAGACTACAGTATAGGGTAGACACAACTTTTCTATGCACAGGGAAACCAGCAAATTCATTGCACTTGCTTTATTGTAGTGGTCTAGAACCTGTGCTATCTTTGAGGCATGCCTGTTCATAATTCTTACTGAGTCTAGCATCAGAACTGGATAAAGGCATATAGCATCTATAAGATCAGTCGTCCTACATATTTCCACCAATATAATGCTGTTTTAATTATAAACAATAAGAAAAGTACATTTGACTAGATCTAATTTTCTATGTTGAAGAGAACTTTGGTGAGCAAAATAAAAACTCGAACTCGACTGATTTTTTTTTTTTTTTTAAACGGTGAACTAAAAAATAAGAGGCTGATCTTTATCATCTCGCTAAATTATTTTGGTTTTCTCATGTGTAAGTGGCTAAGGCAGAAGAGAATACTTATTCAAATGCCCAGTCATACAGATTTTGAGGACTGATGGTGCTCACTCTAGTGAAGACAGCCACAGACCCTTTGACGGGGGTGGGGATGGAGTGGGGTGGGCCCCGCTCAGCAGAGGAGAGACACAACTTGGGCCAGCTTCGGTGCTCCTGAAAAGGAAGTGATGAGACACCTGCCTTTATAGAGTATCTGAGGGAGGTTCCGAGGGGACCCCATATGTACCTAGCGCTGGAGAGATTCCCGACGCTTTAGAGCCTCATAAGTGAGAGCTAAGAAAAAAACAGTTACAAACATTTCTTCTACATGTTACCTATATTTACATAAGTGTGTGTATACGTATGTTGTGTATATGAACTAGTTTGTGGCTTCACTCTATTCCCTCAACATCAAAAAATTCAAGGCCCTTATCACATTACATTTCAAAACCAGAGATTACAATTCCTCTTAACATACTCTCGTCCCTGAATCAATTACTGGGGCTCTGGAGAAGAAATCTTGGAGGGCAGCATACTTTTAACTGGGATTACAATTACTGGTAGGAAACAATGCAAATTTCATAGATAATAACTCCGCTTACTTTCATGGCATTTAATTCCATAAACATCAATGTTTGGATCAAACTCCCCTGGAGCCAAGGGTGGTGAGCTGTTCAGCGTATTTCCAGGACTGTCCGGCGGGGTCCCGACAGGGTGGGCGCCATCGCTCTCTCCCTCCTCTTCGCCGTCATTCTCGTCACACTCCACCTCTTCCTGTTCGGCTCTCTCCACATCGTGGATTCCCACCAGGAGGCTATAATCCATGAGCTTTAGCTGGGCAAGAAACTGAGGGTGGGAGGCAATAGGGTCAGTCATGCCTTAAATGAAACCCCAGATTTAAAGAAAATGGGCTCAGGGGAACACTGAAGAGAAGGGGCAGCAGAAGCAGGACGAGGGTCTCCCCAAGAAGCAGCCAGCCAGGAGCCTCTTTTACGATGCTCTCACAGTCCCGGGCAGCCTCTTTGGCCAAAAATGTAGCCCCATGCTTGGGGCTGGCTCAGCGCTAGCTTTATTTTCCCTGAAACGCAAAGCTGGACGCTGAGAGGCGTGCATTTATCACATGGAGGTTGGATTACCCAAAGAGCAGAGAGCATGACTGGCAAGAAGGAGGGAAGAGAGCCGTTCTCCCAACAATTAAGACTGGAAAAACCAGGGACCTCCCAAGTAGCTTCCAGCAGAGTCTCTTGTGAAAGCACTTTGAAATTCAGCACACTGTGCTGAGATCATTATGCTGTCTGTCACAAAGAAGTAAAAGCCCAAATGTCCCAATCAGCCAGCAAATGCCCGTGTCAGTGCTCTGGTGACTAATGCAGTCCTTCTGTCCTGCTCGGGTTTCCTTAAGATGGAAGTGGGAGGGGGGGACACAGGTACCAGAGAAGCCGGATCTGGCTCCCTTCCCACAAAGCAGCACGGGCCCCAGGATGCCACTTCTCCCTCCTTCCCCTGTTCCAGTTGTGGTGAGACTCTAACATGGGGCAAGCCCGAGCCCAGTGGGTTAGCTTACTCCTGCCTGCTGAGTACTCTTCATTTGACTTTCCAGGTCATGATTCTTCATTTCTTCTAAGCAGATGTACCCAGACTCCTGATCTGCAGCACACCGTTCTGATCAATCAATACATACATGGCTAGTACTACTGAGGACAGAATGTGGCGGCCCGTCTGCTGGGTGAGACGCAGCAGCTCCCTGACTCCCCGGTGGGCTGGCTCTGACCCTGTTTTGCGGCCCCAGAAGACGACACATGACTCCAACCCTCGGAGGCCTCGGTGCCACCCCCACTCAGGGATGTGGAACAGCTGGCGGGCCTTGGGTAACTTGACCAGAACTTAGGAAATGAACTTCCTTACGCAAATGGCAAGCATATGAAATTATAGGTCTTGCAGTTCTGGCTGAAAATGCAATCAGTTTGTGGAGACCCACAGAGCCACCTCTCATCCCGAGCCTGTGGGGGAGCAGCCCATTCTCTGAGCTGAAGAGAAAGCCATGCTCCCTGAAAGACAAGGACCTGCCCTGCTGCTCTCTGATGCTGTCAGCGCCTCGCCAGCCCAGGCCTCCTCCTGCCTGCTCTCCTCCTCCCTGCTCTCCTCCTCCCCAGCTCCCATGTCCTTGTCTTCCCACCATGAATCCCCTTGGGCCAGGCTGATTCTTCCTCATTTAAGCTCGGGGAGAAAAAGAAAAATCACACAAATCTGTGTCTGGATAGGTAAGCAAGGTGGGAGAAGCCTAATACTTAAGCACTGGCACAGGCAAACCCTTTGGCAAAAAAGGGTGCGGAATGGCCAGCGGGTGCAGAGAGAGGTTCCCCGCCACCCGGCATCAGGTGGAAACGTCACCGAGCCGTCACCTCACACCTGCCAGGATGGCTAGTGTCAAAAAGACGAGGGAACAGGTGTTGGCGAGGATGGGGAGAAAAGCTCGTGCGCTCTTGGTGGGAATGCAAACTGGTGCAGCTTCTGTGGAAAACAATATGAAAATTCCTTGAGGAATTAAAAATAGAACCACCAAAAGATCCAGCACTCCCAGTTCTGAGTACAGATCCACAGGAAACAAACTCATTATCTTGGAGAGATCGCTCGACTCCCATGTTCACAGCAGCGGCATTCGTAATAGCCAAGGTAGGGAAACCAGCTGTCAGCGGATGACTGGATCAAGAAAATATGATCTACGTATATACAGTGGAATGTTGTTTAGCCTTAAGAAAGAAATTCATTTGTGACAATGTGGACGAACCTGGAGGGCATTATGCTAAGTGAAATAAGCCAGACAAAGACAAATACTGGATGATAACGCGTACGTGTGAGTATGTGCCTGTGATCTGAACTCCCAGATTCATGGAGAAGTGGCTGAACGGGGCGGAACAGGGAGAAGTGGTAAAAGCGTCCAAAACTCCGGCTCCCAGGGGAGTGCAGTCTGAGGACTTAATGTATAACGCGGTGACTATAGTCGGTAACGCGGTATTGTGGCGCTGACATTTGCTGAAAGAGTGGAACTGAAACGTTCTCACCAAAAGAAAAACAAGAAGGCCATATGTGAGGTGATGGTTGTGTTCCTAACTTGATGGGGAAATCCTTTCATAGTGAACACGACATCAGTCAGCACCGTGTAAATATAAATACTGTGTGTCAACTATGCCTCAATAAAGCTGGGTAAAGAAATCAAGATGTTATTTATTCTAGTAAAAAAAAAAGCCAACAACGAATAAAACAGTGCTGGTTCTCATGCTTTTGATCAATTTGCTGAGCCCTAGAGACAGGAGCTGTTGCTTCTCCCGCAGGCTTTCCCCAACTCCCCTTTTCAAGTCCTCACAGAACAACCTTCCACCTCCATCAGCCAGTGGTCAGAGACTGCCCGTTGTGCCTCGCCCCCCTGGCCACTGCTGGTGTCCGGGTGCATCTGGCCAGGAACTCCTTCGTGTGGGCCGCCCTCCCGCTCCTGAGGCAGTAACAATACCATCAAGTGCTTGAATCCTTCACCCACGCAGAACCAACCCCCTGCCACACAGCCAGACCTCAGGGTACCTGTTCTACTCCCCACAAGCACATGAGGTGGAAGAGAGCTAAGCACTGCGGGGTCCAGAGGCAGCTGGCCTCGCCTGAGACAGGCATTGTGATCCCCGGGCAAGACAGCAAACAGGCTCAGAAAGATTAAAAGAGCTTGCCCAAGGAATCAAAAGTAAGAAAGAGTGAATTCACGATCCTATGTTCAAAGCTCCTGTTCTTTATACTGCATAGGGCTGCTTCTGGAAACTGCATTAAGGCAGCTTTTCCCAAGTCCTGCTCTTTTCAACGTTAGCAGGGGGAAAAAAATGAGTCAATCAAATCAAATGATTTCTGAGGAGGAGGGCCTCCCAAAGTTATTAGGGACTGTGGGTCTCTGCGAGGGATGTCCGCCAGCAGCAGGCCCACACTGATTCATCATGAAGCCTGCTTTTCTCTCCCCTCAGAATGCCCCGTGGGCCTAGTGATTTGGAAACAGAAGATGTTCAGGAAACACTGCATCAGGAATCCCCAGTCATACCCTTTGCCCCCCAGCACGTAGGACAGGCAGGTTGCTCACTGGACATGGGTCCTAGAGAGCCATGCCTGGGGCTGAGCTCAGCCTCTGAGCTCCCAGAGAACAGGGTCAGTGCCTCCTCTGTCCCCCGCATGACCCCTTCCCACACCCAGCACAGCGCCTGCCCCGACCTGTCTGTCTAGAGTCTATCTGGCCTGCCCCCTCTGCCCATCCCAGCCCCCCTTCAGAGGTCTGGGCGCACACAGCTGCATTATCTGGTGACGGGTTCCCTGCGGTCCAGGAGCACCTGCGTGTGCGTGCACGTGCGCCCGTGGGTGGGTACAGGGTAGCTTGGGGCTTGCCTGGCTAGGTCCTGCTCTCCTTGATCTGTGGCCAGGCAGAGGCCCCTTCTCTCCATCCCTGCTCTTCCCGGGCCCTTGGAAGCTCCCAGCAAAGTGGTAAAGACCAATGCTGTACAAACGGGCCCCCAGTCCTCTGGGAGGGAAGCTCTTTTCTAAATGCAAATTTGATCTTGCCCCAGCCCCTGCTTAAGGCCTTCATGGTACCCCATGCCCTGCCGGGCAGAAGCGAGCTCTAACATGGCCCAGTGGGCCAGGACAGTTTGGTTCCATTGCCTCTTGGGCCTTCGTGAGCCCTGTTCCAGCCCACCTTCTGGCCCTCTTACCAGCACCCAGTTACCTGGCACCTGCCTTGAGATCTCGGCTGCAGAGACACTCCCTGACTAGGCCACAACCCTACAGCGCATGCTTTCCCTAATGACGCCTGGCTCAGCTGTTCATTTATCTTGTGAGTCGACTTCTGTCTTCCCGAATGTGGCAGCTCCCTGAGGGCAGGAACTCTGGCTGTTTCTGCCCTCATTGCGTTCAGACTTCGAGGAAGTGATGATTGGTCTTGATATTTACTGAACAAGTGAATGAGATGCCTGCTGCTTAACTCACCCTAATCTGCCTAACCCCTTTCTCAAAGAAGTAATCACCCCAGCCAAGTAAACCAGAACAAAGCAACACAAAAACCTCTGCCGAGACCAAAAGAGGCAGCAGCCACCGAGAGCACAAGGAGACCATTTACCACGTGTCTACGCCCCATGGAGTGAGTACTCCGGTCACACGGGGGCCACTGCTGCACCAAAAACTTGAGTGTGCTTTATTACAAAAGGAAGGGGGATACCTGGGAGGAACTTGCAAAGGCCAGCCGGGTAGCGATGACAGGGTTGGCCCGCCTCACTCAGTGGGGGTGGGGGTGGGGGGTGTCTCCAAGCCCCCCGTGTTCCCTCACATAGCTGCTGCTCACAATGCCAGGTCCTTTCCTGGCCTGAGCTCCGCAGTCAGACCACTGCCCAGGCTCCTTCCCAGTCAGGCAGCTCTGCATCTCAAATCTCAAGCAAAACCACTGGTGATGTGCAAAATGCGTTTCTAGGTGAGAAGCTGCTCTGACACATCCAAAAGATCAAGGACCCCGACCGACCGCGGTCCCCAGGGGGTATTACCCAGGGGGTATTACGTAAGCATTCAGATCTAGGATACTGAGAGGGGAAATGGAAGACCAAGGACAGCAGAGTGGGGAAGAGCAAAGGTTTTACTGATAAGGCTAATCCCTTTATTTTATAAAGTACCAGAAAATCTTTAAAAACAGTCTAAGTTTGGGAGTCGGATGGGAGATGAAATCTTATCGCTCTCACTAGCTCTGTGCCTTGACAAGTTCACCTCTCTGAGCCTCAGTTATTCTAACTATAAAATGGAATAATACCACTAAGCTCACGGGGAAGGGCAGAGAGGACACAGAGAATGTCGCACAGGCAATGAAAACAGCACATCACAGCTAACGACTGAGGCTGTGACATGACGGCCCGTGTTATTACAGTAGAAGGACTTTTTCATCAAATACACACTTTAAACACAGAGATGGGTTCAGAGAAGTGGGCCAAGAGGAGAAACATGGAAAAGCCCAGAGATTCACTAGTTCTTATCTTCACACTTTTAAATCTCTTCTGAAGTAGAGTGGAATGAAATGAGGCAATTTGGGAATTCCTGCTGGGTATCACAAAACGACCGGGGCCAGGAAGACTCCACGTTGAGGGGAAGGAAAGGAGGGAAGAGGTCAGGGGCTCCGCTGTGAGGGGTTGCCCCCAGCTGACATTAGGAACTCACTACACGTTTGCTCTGTTTTCTGTTCGTCCCTTTAAGCTTCTGACTCAAATCCATTGATTTTTTGAAGTACATAAGATTTCAAAGCGTGACAATTTTTAAATCTTTATAATCTTTAGGTCCCTCACCTTTCCTCCTTTCCAAATTCTGAATAATTACCCGCCAGACCTCTGGTCGGCTTTTTTCCTCAGAATATCCCATCTAATCCGATTCCTTCATAATTAATTCCTCTTTATTATTAATTCCTCTTTAATTCCTCTTTATGAATCTTCAAGATCTTTCGTGAGTCCTGTCACAAGCCTTGCTAGAAAACTGTGTGGTAAGAGAGCCATTAATAAACTCTTTCACAACATTTAAATTCATTTTATTTGCTAACTTTATTAGCACATTAGTTCTACTGGATTACCACCTCCTAATACATCTACAACACAGAATTCATATTCCAGGCATCCCTATTTAACAGTTATCGTGTATCACTTGTTAAAAGTTACAATGATCCTCCTTTGGGGTGCTCATCAGGAAACAAAGTCTCACCTGTGTTCTCACAACCACTTGTAATTTGTGTGTTACAGCAGTTTAGGAGTGTGGCCTCTGACAGCCTCCAATCCCAGTCTGAAGTTAGCAGCTGTGTGTCTGAGCAAGTTAACGTAGAGTTTCTGGACTCAGTTTTCTCATGCACGGACTGGGATGATGTCAGCACTCACCCTCAGGGTTGTTATGAATGGAAGAGAGACTGGCTGCCTGGCAAGGACTCTGGGCTCTAGCAGAGGCTCAGCCAATGTCGGCGGCCCACCACCCCCCTCCCACCCATTTCCAAGGTTGTGGGCCCACAAACATGACAGCTGACATGCCCTGTGTAGGCGCTCCCCAACATCACAGGGCTCCCAGCATGAGCCGGTGAGAGGGCATGGTGCCAGCTCTCCACCGCCCACTGTCATGATCGGAGCGGCCCACAGGCAGGCCAAAAGGCCAAAGCGATTTTCACTCTCCATAGAGCACTGTCTTTGGAGAAGAGGGCTCACCCATACGTAGTTCTGTGCAAAGCTTTCTGAATGGAAATATTTTCAGGGTATATGAACAGAGCAGGGTTTCGGTTGGAGGAAAGAAAAAGCAGCTAGATTCTCATGACAATTCTTTTTGTACAAAAACAGATTGCTTCTGGAGTTATAATAATGCTTAAGGTAAAAGATGAGTTTAAGTAAAAAACAAACAGTCGTCCCCACCCTCCATCCCGAACCAAAAAACTGTACTCAAACTAAGAGGCCAGTCAGCTAAATTAGAAAGCATGGTGTTAATGAAAAAACAAAACTAGGAAAATTCTAGTCTCATGTAGCAAGATCAGATGTCAAACCACTTCACCATAATTACCTGCTTAAAAATTTAATGATGCTTCTGCATGAATTTCAAAACTAAAGATACTTGTATCAGACATTGAGAGTTTTTTTTTTAAAATGAAAGAATGCTTTATGCCCCGTTTCTTTTTCAACAAAACAGCTAAGTGTGAGAGCCTGCATGGGATTAAACTATCCAGATCTTCTAATCAACGATATTATTAGAGACAACAAAAGGGCTAAGAGGATCCTTATGTAATTCAGCTGTAAACCTGAACTGCTTCAGTTACATTATATCTGGAGACTAAATATCCTAGTGATACACAGCCAACAGAAAAAAAGGATGGAAACAATTTTTTTTTTTTTAGCTGATCACACATCACCCTAAAGATATGTATCATTATTGCTCAAATGGTATCATTCTCAAGATCAGAGATTTGACTGACGAATACCAACCCGAGAGAGTAGGTCTACCCAGAGCTTGGTTATCAGATCAAGTTGACCCCAAATATGGGAAGTGTTTAATGTTTAACTAATGCACATTGTAACAATAACCACTGGCCACATTGGGGAAAAAGCTTGTTAATGAAAGCCTGGAGAAAAAAAAAATGTTACATGATAAAAGCAAACACTTTTTTCTACTTTTCTTTCAAAGTAGCTCTTGTAGCCTCCACAAATAAGCACTACTTAGATTCTAATTGAAGTATATATACCAGATAGGTTAAAAAAAGGTAGACTTTTTTAATGAAAATAATTCAAGACCTAAAGATAATGATGGACTTATTCAGTCTGAGATGTCAGAACAGGGAAGAGGCAATTGTGAAACTGCTCTGCCCTCATGGCGGATACAGTTGAAAGCAAGACACTCATTCTTTGGCTCGAGACATTTTAATTATTTTTATTTAATGACACGAAGAAGAAAACTTTCCACTAAAGCCTCTCTCTGAGCAGCAGAGCCGTACTGCTATGGGGAGAACTGTATTTCAAAGTAAAAAAAAATAAAAATAAAGAATACCACACTCACACATACGTTATGAATGAAAGTAATAGCTCAGAAAAACTTTGTTCAGTAACTGTCTACATGGGAATTCTTTTTGCATGGTCTTGTAAACCTAATGAATATCAAGAAAATCTTTTTACCCCTGAATTAATTTCCAAAGGACTCATAAAATGAAGTCCCACAAGAGAGCTGTGATGCCTTCAAAAATCAACAAAAGGATAGGGAAAAGTATATTTTAAATTCTTATAATAACAGTTAAGAAAAACAACCCCCCTCACAAGGACGAAAAGCCCATTTTCACACAGTATTCCATGTGTCACAACCGTCCCCTGTGCCGTTGGGGTTTCGAACAGCCTTGGCGCTGTCCCCACCACGTGTGAGGCTTGGTGGGCCTAATGACAGCACTTCCACAGAAGCTGGTGGAAATGTTTAAGCGCCCAGGACCGGGGCTGTGTTTATTACCACCGAGATGTGGTTTAGATGAAAACCCCAAATTCAAATAGTTGCTTCGCATCTGTTTTTGAAATACTTTGCTGTGTGACAGAATGTCATCGCTCAGTGTCACCCTCCTTCTGGTTGTCCGTGTGAGCAGGCTGTGACCGCATGGGCTCCCCCCGGACCAAGAACGGGGCAACCCGAGGGTGGGGACGCCTCACAGATGACATCAGGCGCTTTCCTTGGTCCGGCACCTAGAGGAAGGAGCTGCCGAATGAACACACTTCTTCCCTAAACCAGATCACGTAGGAGATGCACCTGTTTAGATGTGATTTTCATAATGTACAATACAAATTTTTGCCTTGGTTGCGGATTTATAAATGGATAGCTGAAGAAGCTTCTAAGACTCAAGAGTGGTGACACTTCTACCATGGGGCTGTCCTTTACATTGATTTTTCTTACCTCGACGTCCTTTTTCAGTTTTTCCAGGAACACCTTTTTGTTGTTGTCATCAATATAAATTTTTTGGCCCTCATTAATGAAATCGTTATCCTTTAAAGTCGGTAGTTCTTTGGCCTAAAACAAATGACAAAGGGAATGAAAGAAGTTTGAATAAATTCGAAGAAACACATGCCTTCCAACCTCAGAGGTTAATTTTCCAGCCCCCGAAAGGGAGTGTGCCTCGCTCAGGGCGGGTTCCTTACCCGAGGCAACAAAATGTGAGGTGGCTTGAATACCGCAAGGGGGCACCAGTGAGCTACGACTACTGGAAGCATTCCCACTAGGAATGGAGGGTCACACGGACTCCGAATTACGTAGTTACGTTAACAGATTTCATGGCACAAAGACCTGACTGCTTTCTTAGATCCACTCTCTTACAAGAAGTCTTCTAAGTATAGAATTTGTATTCTTGGAATTCTTTGTCAGGAACCTTCAATTTTCTTACTTGTACAACCCAACTCCACACCCCTGAGACTTTTTGGGTAGCCTTTGCTGGCATCATGTTGCAAATAACAGGTTATCTTGTCTCAGAAAAGCACCATCCATATTCTTATCTAATTTCTCAGTCTGGGAGAATATGTGGCCAGAGGTTGGCCATCTGCCCCTTCTAAGCCTTCCTGGTCACCACCCCACCAAGAAGAAAATTTGGATAATGCCAAAGGAAAATGTCTTCTTTTAACATAAAACATATTAAGATGAACAGTTCTATCCTTTCTAAATAAACAAGAAGGTGGTGAGCTGGCAACTACACTGTCCTTACAATGACTGTCACAATGCAAAGTCATGGGTGACAATCAAAACATGGATCACAAGCAGTAAAAACCTTGAGCTTATGCTCTAGGATAATATAGGCATGTGACCTTAAAATAGTGTGGATTACTCTATTTAACTTCGTGCAACCTGCATTCTGGGAGAGTTCAAGACCAATCAAAGCCCCTCCCCATTCCCATCAGCTAATCATAGCTTATTTCTTCCAGCTGAGGAATTCAACATAAGACATGGTCTTAGTATATCCATGAATGCCTGAATGGCTCTCTTTCCAAGTGTGAGCTAAATGGAAAAAAAAAAAAAATTCCAAGGAACGAACATATTCTCCTTCCTGCTCCCTACACTACCACCCCTCATTATTCAGAGCAACAACAGAAAACCCACTGCACAAATCTACTGAGCCATGTTTCAAATGCCTGAACTGCTCACTTTTTCTTCTATGTAAACTATTTACATCTGTCCACACACATATATGCACATATATTATGCGATTCCAAATCTGTAGCTGCCATTCATTTTAACTTCGTAGAAATCTGAAGTCTTGCAATTTTTAAAAAAGACAGAGATCGCACGCATGAACGGGTGGAGGGGCAGGGGGTCAAGCAGACTGCCGGCTGAGCAGGGAGCCCCATGTGGGGCTTGATCCCAGGACCCTGCGACTGTGACCCTAGCCGAAGGCAAACACTTAACTGACTAAGCCACCCAGGCGCCCCAGAAGTTTTGCAATTTTTAATTTGGTAAAACTACTGCCAAAATAATTATCTTTACAAAGTAGGTATAGCAAAGATCAGAAATCCGAAGAATCTGATTTAATCAGAGGTTACCAAATGGCTGTCATGTACAGGAAGGCAAAAATGAATAAATAGGTGAACACTTCTAAAGGGGTCTAGTGTGAGAGAAAGGAGAACAACAGCAACAAAAACCCAACAAGGCAGCAGGAGTATGCAAAATATATAAATAGTCCCATCTTTGGCAGAGACTGATCTACTTTCAAGTACTTTTAAGCTGAGTCAGAGTTTTGAGGAAATAAAAACACAACGACATGCTTCATAAAAACCTATGGACGGGCCTGGTAGGCTGACTCCCTAAATTTGTCACTAATAATTTTAAAATGTCATAAATGTGACATAAAAAACCCTGCGTGTGAAGATAGCACGTTAATGCGAAATGTCTGAGTCAACCACACTCTACCCTCAGGTCCACTTCTAGCACAAATGATAAACGTAATGCGGTTTCAGAGCAAACGAAATGCAAGGATCTGAAGTTTCATAAACCCAGAGGGCAGTGAGAAACACTGCCCAAAATACACAACTGCAAGTGCCTTAGAAGAACGGGGTGAAGCCAGATACACACACGCAGATGGGAAAGGAGACACCCTGGGTGTTGGTGTCCCTCCAAGGGGGACACCCTGGGAGTTGGTGTCTGCGTGTGTGTGTGGGGGGGTGACAGCAGCGTGTGTGGGTGGCGGTGATAGGGATTAAAGGATCAGCCTCAACTCGACAACCCGCTTCACACGTGTAAGAGAAGAAGGGCGGAGGGATTTGGGGTTCTGTGTGAGCCGGCGAAACCTGAAGCCGAGGAGGTCAGAGCGGAACCAGGCAGTAAATGAGACACAGTGGGTAGGTGTTTGTAATTCCAGGCACATTGACGAAGATGAATGCCATTCTGGGTTCACCCCAGCAGGATTACCTCATGTGACAGGGAAAACTTAATCCTAGCTCATAAAACTCTGGGCACCCTGGACTCTTGCTAAGCTCACTTGTGAATTTCACAGGCACTAGGGACGTATTTAGATTGGATCAAGTTTTAAAAAGGGCAACCAGATTGGTTAAAAGACTTAAAGGCTTACCGAAGGCTCAAGAGGCAAAGGCAGATCCTTAGCAGGGCAGCTGCTGGAGGAATCCAACACTGGTCTCCACGTACCCGCAGCCAGGTGTCTGCGGAGGGGCAGAGCGCATGGGAGCGCCGCCACTGTGCTGGAGACCCGAGTCCCCAGCTTCCGGCCTCACGCCCTCCGTGCGCCCAGGCCAGGTTCCCGGAGCTCTCCAGGCGGTGGTCTCACATACCCAGTGGGGAACGCGCCGCCCAGCACCCGCAGCTGTAGGTACTGGGCTAACAGGCGTCTCACCTGTATCCATTTAAGTGCATCCTTTCGTTTATTCTTCACAACAATCTTAACTATTATCCTTAGATTCACACCGACAAGGAAACTGAGTTCAGAGGGATTATGCAAGTTAACTAAGATCTTAGTTAAGGTCTTAACAGCCTGGCAAGGGCAACTAGGAAGCCAGTTCTCCCGGGAAGACGGGAACCTGGGCTGTCTGAGACTTCCTCCTCGGCTGCGGTGGGGTTGTCCCGAGAACTCCGCCCACACCTGTGACACACTTAACTAGCGAGGGCAGATGTCCTCATGCCCCTCGTCAATATAAACATTTAACCCAGACTACGGATTTAAAACATAGGCTGAGAGATTGCATACAAAATCTTTTCTTAAAAAAAAAAGAACTTTGTTCGTCTCTACTAAGAACTAGGTGACAAAGATTAAAGTACTCGATAGTGATTCATGCTCCAGAAAACCTTACTGCTTAGCTTTTGAAAATGTTGTAAAATTTTAATTTCCAGTACAGTCCACAGAGTGTCACGTGAGTTTCAGGTGTACAACAGAGCAGTTGGACAATTCTATACATCACTTGGTGCTCAACAGTAAATGTATGCTTTCCCTCATCACCTGTTCCCCATCCCCCCCACCTGCCTCCCCTCTGCTAACCATCTGTTTGTTCTCTATGGTTGAGAGTCTGTTTCTTGGTCTGTCTTTTTTCTTTTTTATTGCTTAGCTTTGAGAACAATTTCAGTATATCCCTCTGGTAGTGAGAAGTATTTATATTTAAACACATTTTTTTTAAAGTGCAGAAAACGACTGGACTATGAATGAATGAGCTTCTACACTCCCACAGTACACGGCCCACAAAGGTTGAGGTCTGCAGAGCAGCACAGGAAGAACTGTGGGGGGCAATGGAGTCCACCCTCTGCTTTGCAACACTGGATTATTTGCACTTTGGAGAGCTTTGAAAGCCTTGGTTCTATAATGGGTGTCTTTCGTACCCTTTCTAGTTCAGTACAGAAGCAGCCAGAGGGCGGAGAAAACCACCAGAACTAAAGACATCAGCTCAGAATCGCTTCTTAAATGTGGACTCTGCAAGGCTAGCGCCCAGCCAGCGGTCAGCAACCTTTCTGAAGTGGTAGTAGGTTAAGTATTTATTGCCTCGGAATTAAGTTCTCCTGGCCAGTTTCGTAGAGACTGGGAGCCTCCGAGTGTGACGGGGGAATTGCAGTACCACACAAGGTACTTGCTGGGAGGCGATGCCAAGAAAGATGAGCTGCATCACCCTCTCCGTCCTCCCTGCCCTGGGCGGGGAGGGCCGTGGGAGTTGCTCCCAGGCCGCGGCCAGCCGAGGGAGGCTGTGTACAGCCGAACTCGGCGTAGGGTCCAGGTGGACAGGTCACAAAACGACATTCACCTCTCCTAATGCGACATGTAAATACACAATGACATCCAAGGCATAAGGAGATACCGTTCCCCTTGCAACCTAGCTATCCTGCTTCCATCGTTTGGATCAAATTAGCAGGATGCGGATCCCTCATACTTCCCTGCCCAGGTCCCTTCCGCATGGCCTAGTGCGGGACACAGACTGAAGCATCGGGCTCTGAGCACAAGCTGGATCCAGGCTCCGATTATTAGCTGTGTGGCTCTGGGCCAGTTACCTGACCTCTCTGTGACTTGGTTTCCTCCTCTTTAAATGGCGATTAGCAAACAGCCCTGCTGTGAGCATGGCTTGAGTTCATACTCGTAAAGAGCTTAGGGCAGTGCTTGCCAGGTGGAGGGTTATATATAAACATCGTGTTTTTGTTGGTCATGTTCTCAAGTATGATGTATGTGGCCAGAGAAAAACTCATTGCTGATAAATCCAGAGCAAAATTTTAAAAAAGTGGGGCATATTTAACACATTTATACTACCTGTGATGTTCTGAACCAGCTGTTTAATCTGCACCTCACGAGTCTATATTCTTCATTACTAAGAAACAATAACTACGTAACAATATCGGTCACGGTCAGAAATGGTTTTATATGTAACTCAACACAAATGACCACAGACCCGAGAGTCAGGATAAACACCCAACTGTGTCAGTGCCTGAAGATAACCAACACGTGGGCACTTTACATGTAGAAATGCTTCTGAATATAAATACTTATTATTCCCTAGGGTTCAATAAAAGACATAAATGATCTCTAAGGATAGATGTGGCCAGGGCTTTAAGATTAAAAAAAAAGGAAAAAGTATGCAGAACTAACAATGACAAAGTTCAGCACTCTCACTTTTAGAAATGAAAATGTGCTTCTGAGGCCATAAATCATGGATCCCCGGAGCACCAAGGTGGCAAAGGGTAGAAAGAATGGTAGAGATTAACAAAACAAGGCAATAGAATGGCCCTTCTAATGTAAAAATAGCACTTTTAATAAAACCTTTAAGATTGCGAATTAGTAAAAATTTTGCAGATTCTCTGAAAACAAATCCCAAAATAAATGTTTAGCAAATGAACTTACATCTTGTTTCAAATGGAAATTAACCTGTTGGTTACAAATAGTTACCTATTTCACTGGGCTCTGTGATTGCCATCACATGTGTGGAGTTTATGTAGAGTTTAGTAATACTGCCTACGTTAATGGCTGGTAAAGCCAGAGAAATGATATAGAAGTCTTATTTTCATGAGAATAAAAAATCAAATTATCTCTTAGAGGATTCAGAAAATTTTTATAAAAATCACAAATATTTGAAATCTGTACTCACAGCCAAAAACATCCTTCATATACACAGAATTCAAATGAAAATGATCCTGGGTTTTACTGTTGTGCTACAGTTATATTAAATTATACTAAGAGAGTCTATTGTATTTTACATTGCAGTAAGAAAGTTAAAAAAAAATACATGTATACTCAAAACGCACAGAGCCAAAATTTATATAATACAGAGTCACATTTTTATTTTCGCCTAGATGGAAACGCTCACAGGAAAATGGAACATGCTCCTGTCACACTTGAGTGTTTAATGCAAACAGGATTTTGGCACCAGAAGGTTTCAATGCAAAGGATAATGCATAGCACAGTCCTCTGTGATTAAAGGACTTGTATTTCAGAAAGAAATGAAGTTTTGTTCGATGTGCTCATTTGGCAACTCATTTTTAAAGTCTAATTGTAAGCCTTGATGTCAAAGATTGCCGCCTGGTGTCCCTTTGATGTGTGGTACTGTCACACTTGGAGCTGAATACTCAACATAAAAAAATACGTACTAATTTTTTCTGATGTTAGAGACTGCTTATGTTCCTGATTTACTTGTTATTCTGAGCTCACCTAAATGAAAATTAAAAGAAAGAATAAAACCCCTTTCACCAGCTTTCCAACACTTCATAAAAATCAGAGTCTGTGGGGCTGAAAATACTCTCTCCAGAAATATTTCTGTGAAGGAGAGCATGTCAAGTAAGCCTTACTTTGGAGCTAGGATAAAGATAAGTTGATTAAATAACACCATATACGTGGTATCAATTTTAGGGTAATAAGAGATGTTAGAGATTTCTAATAAAATCAGTTCTGCTTCTCAAAACATCCAAGCCACAAATTTGATATATGAAAAGGCAAATTAGTGAATATGGGTAGAGTTCATACAGAAATAGCAAAGCTAACAGGTGCTTTCTCACAAAAAGTGCATGTAACAACCTTTTTTTTTTTTTTTTTTTTTAAACATAGGCAGAATGTCTATGCAAGTTCATGGCTTGGAAAATGATCCAACAGCCCAGGACTACCTTGTAATTTCCACAATGAGAATGGATACATTTGTGACCAGCATCTGCATGTGAAAGGTTCATCATTTTTAGTTTGAACTCGTCTACGTAAATGTAGAAAGAGAATAAACGTCAACACACTTGTGAAACCGGGCTATAACTAAGTAGCGCAAAACTGGGTAAGCCCCAGTGGGATTCTGGCCCTTAGAGCTGTTGGGGCGGGCAGTGTCCAGCTGCTGGTTATTTATTTTCCCTAAGATTTTCAAGCTAATCCTTAAAATGTGAAATATATTACTTTTCAAATATTGTCATACTTTCCAAAACGTTGTGGCCCTTTAACTGAAAGCAGGCGGTATCAATGGGGACAGTTTGGTTTTTCTCCACGGGCTGTGACATGACTGTTAACCTGCACACAGGACCCACAAAATAGGTTGTGACAATCTGACCGGAAGAGAATGTTGGTGGTGATAATGTAAGAAATCTCAGAGTCTGAAAACTTAAGAAATTACCTAAGTACTTACTATATGGTTTCTGGTTTAATAGTAACCTAGCGAACATCACAATTTTATTATTTTATCTTTTATTCTTAGTTTTTTTAGGGAGGGAGAGAGGATCTTAAGCAGCCCAGATGCGGGGCTCCATCTCATGACCCTGAGATCATAACCTGAGCTGAAATCAAGAGTCGGACTGGACTGACTGAGCCACCCAGGTGCCCCACATTTTATTATTTTAAAAAGCATGCATCTGCAGCAGCTTGGCTTAAAACTCAGGCCCCATTCTACATTCTGAAGTTTTCTTTCCACCCTGACTCTTTCTGGAACCAGCAGAATTAAGAGCTGTCATCTTAAAAAAAAAAAAATTCCCCTATCTAACAGCACTGCTCCTGGCGTGTTTGATACACCTGGGGCTGAATTCATCCCAGAGACAAAAAAATGAACTGAAGGCCACTGCATGTTACCCCTCTTTTTCACATGCCACTCTTAGCAAATTCCAAATGAGTTGAATCTTAAAAGCTCCACTTCCCAGACTAACCCCTATGGGTTTCTATCACAGGGTTCTTAAGGTTTGCTCTGACATCCGCTGAAATGACAGTTGCAAACATTCTTTCCATGAATCCTAGCGATCGCCTTCAGCCGTACCTGACAGGCTAGAGAGATTGTCAAGACCAGGACTTCTCATAGCCCGGTCTGCTGCTGATCTGCGCCTCCGCGGGAGAGGAGAGCTTCGTTTGAAACAAGAGATTCTGACACTAAAGCAGGAGAACTCACGGTACCATCCCATCTTTTCATCCTCCCAATGATGACAAAGTGAAATGATTTATCCCCAACACCCAAACTTCCATAAATGCCAGCAGCGGATGGGACTCACATCCACGAACGCCACCTGGCGCTCCTCCCCACAAAGCCCCTTTTATAAAACATCTCTGGGCCACGGGGCAGATGTTGCCCGTGTTGCCTTTAACGTAAGGTCTGAGGAACAGGCCCTGCTTCTGCCCTGACGGGAAGCTATTCCTTGCACTTTGGGGGCTGGAATCGGTGTTTCTAGCCCTGGCTGGCAAAGGGAAATGATTCACTTCCATCTGGGAAGAAAAGGCATTTTACAGAAGCAGCTTAAAGCATGAGCTGAGTTTGGGGCGTAAAAACCATGGTCATCTCGTTTTAACTATCATCAGCTGACGGTGGAAAGATTCCCAGAAGGCAGGGACACGCCGCTGTGCTCGTGCCCCTTACTGTCCCAGCAGCTTTGTCACCTTGCCTTTAACTGCATCCCAAAGAAGCAGAGAGAGGGCGTCATTAATTGTAATTTGTTACAATTTAAAGATCACAAAAGAAATGCTGAGAACTGGTTCGGGAAAGCATTT
Source organism: Spilogale gracilis (assembly GCA_004023965.1). NCBI lineage: Eukaryota > Metazoa > Chordata > Mammalia > Carnivora > Mephitidae > Spilogale > Spilogale gracilis. The sequence goes on along the minus strand of PITA01000784.1, from coordinate 2,899 downwards.
CTTGATGTAAGAGTATTAATGATCAATTCTCCTGAACCTTCTGTCCCTAATAGGTAAAATGTCAGAGATGGTGACAGTCACTTAATTGCTAGTGCAATTCACAATGCCTAAGAATCGACAAGGCAGCTTTCTGCGGCCCATTATCAAAGTGTCAACAATGATTATTGCCGACAGAATTACACAAATGCCAACCACAGGGCAGCTGTTTCCGTTCACGTGGGTTCCAGGGAGCAGGTTAGATGTTAAAAGGAATCTTCTTCATGTGACCCAGGGACTCCATTACACAGGCTCTGCTTTACCTCACACAATCAGACCCGAGTTTTGAGAGGTGTGCAGAACGGTGAACAAAATGCATATTTGTGTAAATCCCCAGGACTCTCTCCCTCAAGAACATGGGCTCTTTAAAGAGTCAGGTCAAATCCCCCAGAAATCAAGTGAGTCCAGTTATGTTTTCTTTTACTTCCCCGGATTCCCTGCTGCGTCGCTTGCTTGCTGGCAGCATGCTAAGAGTGTCATTTGTAAAAAGCAGCCCGCTCAGCTGTAATTACTAATTTGATGTCACAGTGGAATCGCAGCGCAGCTGTGGAAAGATCGACCACCAGGGAGATTCGCGTTTCTCTGTCTCATTTAGAGGCGGCTAAACTGCTGGCCCCATGAATGGAAGATGCCCTTCCATTAAAAAGGAAAGAAGTAAGGAATAAAACAAGTCATAGCAGCTGTCAGAATTTGACAACGGTTTAAAAAAGGAAGAAAAAGAAATAGAGCACTGTTCTTTTTAAAAAGAAAAAAATTCAAGACATCTGTACATGTGTGTTCGGATACTTGTTGCCACGAAAGTGACGCCACTATTGTTGCGACATAACTTCTTTATTCCCCTCAGTTCCACCTTCATTATAATGCTAATGCAAATCGCACTGATGATGTGTCAAGCTGGAATCGAAAGGACGGGACTCGTCTGTACCTATGTAGCACTAAATATTTGAAATGACGGTTTCAAAACTTGTCATCAACAAGTTGAAAGTACGGGAAATTAAAACAGTTGTAATGACTCGGATGAAAGGAAAACTCACAATTGAGCTTACTAATTAAGCCATGTCAATGGAGATCCTTTATGAAAATTATTCTTTGCACCATGACAATCATTTCTTAGAGAACACAGTTCCACAGGGAGAGCAATGAAAAGATTCTTGGCAGATTGTGAGACTTCATTCATAAAAGGCAAAAACGTAGAAAAGAAATATTTTTAGCCTTCCTCAAATGGTTCTACCCAGAGAGAAGAGCGATTGTTTTTGCTGACATTATGGTTTTATTTGTGGAGACAAAGAATATCATCTTGGAAGATGAAAAATCTGAACTGCTCATGGAAAGAAAACCTGAAAACTGACAGAAGGAGAAAGGCAAAGACATTTTTTAGAACTTCAACAAACCCAATGTTTTTAAGAGCCCAGCTCCAGTATGGACATTTCCCTTATTTTTATGTATTCCGGTTTAGTGACTTCTACCTGGGCTGTCGCCAGATTACAAACCTGGGGCTCCATCAGAGTCACGACACCTCCCACCCACGCATCAATTACAAATTTTAGTGACTTTTACTTCCTCATCTAGTAGGCACTTCCTCTTGCCCCTGCCTGGCGAGCACCTGTCCACTAGAAGGGCCAGTGGGAGGCCGTTTGGAGCCTCTCCTTCTGGAAGCAGAGCTATCATGAACCCCGAGCCCGGAAGGAAGCAGAGAGCACTAGATTCCTCCTCAGGGCGATGGTGTAGACTGGATGTTTACCGGGTGTGAGATCTGGCTGAGTGTTAGTCACAAACATGCCGAAAGCCTCAAATGGAGGAAACGTGAATTGCTTGTTTTGCCAGCACAGTAGGAAACCAAATGATTTATTTCAGGACTTTTGAAAATTTTTAAATCAAGGCTCAGAATGAACTGCTCCTGTACCATATTTAACTCCCAAACATTGTTTTTGTCAACAGGGAATGCTTCATGATCCACAGGATTGCTATGGGTTTTTGGTAATAGGTCCTTTTAATTAAGGAGACCGAGAAGTGCTGGGCACTCCACGGGTGACAGCACGGTGGTTAGAAACTTGGGCCCACGGTGGAAGCCTGGCCACCACAGCGAAGGCGGGGGCTCCGAACAAGTCACCGACTGTGTCTGTGAAGTAACCTCATTTACTAGAAGAAGTAATAATGGCGCAGATAAGACGGCTGGAAGGATGACATGACGATTCATGGACAATGAAGAACACCGTGTGACACAGTATACACTCAACAGATATCAGGTATTACTATTGGCCTTTCTAAATCCCAAGACATCATAATTAATGGTAAAAAAAAAAAATAACTTCCAGCTGAAGGTAAGGTTTCATCTCTGCCACTGACTGTGTGAAGGAGCATGGGAACTGGAGCTCATGGGTCTCGCATCCATTGCGATGTGGGTGGGGAAGATCCTTCCCATCGCTGACTTCTCTAAGCCCACCTCCAGGGGAGATGTTCTGAGGAACAATTCGGTACAGGATAAAAGCATCCTAAGTAGGCTTCTCAGAAAAGTGGGTTTCTATTAGACAAATTCTATTAATTTCATTCTTTTCACAGAAACCTATGCTGGTAGAGGGGCTCAGTGTTTTTGGTGAGGCGGGCAGTGGAAATGTGGTGAATGCAGAGCAGGGGAGGGAGGGATAGGCAACTGGATGGTCTGCATCTAATGAGATATTACAGCTTCAAGCATGTCACATACTTGTGGTTTTCCTTCACATAGGGACTTGTTTTATGATTTTGGCTTCAGCAGCAACCACCGCATGGCCTTTAACTGGCCTTCTTGGCATTGTTTATTGTCAGAGCAGATCATGCCCTTGGTGATCAAACCTGAAGAAATGAAAATGAACGGGGGGGGGGGGGG